>CM060126.1:15850066-16126069 GCA_030522415.1 Channallabes apus | reverse complement strand
CTTCTCCTCCATTCCTCTGGAATCCTCTCACTCTCCAAGATCTCGTTAAACAAACTAGTCAGAAACTCTACTGCCACCTCTCCTAAGCACTTCCATACCTCCACAGGTATGTCATCAGGACCAACAGCCTTTCCACTCTTCGTCCTCTTTAACGCCCTTCTCACCTCACTTTTACTAATATTTGCTACTTCCTGCTCCACAACAGTCACCTCTTCTACTCTTTGTTCTCTTTCGTTTTCCTCATTCATCAACTCCTCAAAGTACTCCTTCCATCTTCCCATCACCCTCCTGGCATCTGTCAGTACATTTCCATCTCTATCTTTTCTTTCAACAATGTTTTTATTGATTTTAACAGGGATAAAACAGGGTAATCATGTAATATTTTAATACAGGTTTTATAATCCCCTTATAAACCCTATAGCACCCACCCCGTCCCTCCCCGACTCCAAGCCAGTTTTACAAGGATATGAAAGGCTAAACGCCAGGCATTGAGAGAAACCAAAAAAGAATAAAGAATATGGAGCTGGAAGTTTTTTGGTTCTACGTGCAAAAAATAAATAAATAAAGAGGAATAAAAAGGGGAAAGAAAACAAACAAACAAGTAATTAAATAAGACAGGAATCAAACTATAAATGTATATGAAAAAAGTGAAGGAAGGGCCCCCACACCTGTTGAAATTTAAAGTCTGAGTAATGAATTGAGTAGTGAATCTTCTCCAGGGACAGACAGGACATGATATCTCTGAGCCACTGGGCGTGAGTGGGTGACGTGGCATCCTTCCACTTGAATAAAAGAGAACGCCTGGCCAGGAGTGTCGCAAAAGATAACAATCTCTTTTTGGCTGGACTTAGACTCTTACCCTCTTCTCCAGTGATACCAAAAAGAGCAATCAGAGGGTCTGGTTCAAGATTGCAATTCAATATGAAGGACAGGGTCTTAAAAACATCCCTCCAGAATTTTTCCAAATTCGGGCATGTCCAGTACATATGGATAAGAGACGCCTCTCCGCTTTTACATTTATTACAACAAGGATCAATGTCTGGGTAGAAACGGGAGAGTTTAAGTTTGGAGAAATGAGCCCTGTGTACGACCTTAAACTGTAATAAAGAGTGGCGGGCACATAAGGAGGTTGAGTTGATAAGTTTAAGAATTGAATTCCAAGTATCATCTGATAGTGACAAATTTAAATCCTTCTCCCAAGCAGTTTTAATTTTACACAGAGGGGTGTGACTCGAAGCCATCAATCCACCATAAATAGTGGATATTAGGCCTTTACGCAGCGGAGACAAACAGAGGAGATTATCTAGAATGTTTGCTGCAGAAGCCTCAGGGAAATTTGGTATTAAAGAGCGAATGAAGTGTCTTACTTGCAGATATCTGAAAAAGTGAGAATTGGGTAAGTTAAACCTCTCGGAAAGCTGTTCAAATGATGCAAACTTATGGTCAACGAACAGGTCCTTGCAAAGCTTGATGCCCTTAATGTACCATTCCTGAAACACTGAGTCATGTAAAGAAGGCTGGAAGAGATGGTTAGAGACGATAGGACTGGACAGAGAAAAGCCCAGAAGACCGCTGTGCTTTCTGAACTGAGCCCATACTCTCAAGGTATGCACCACTACTGAGTTATTGATTAATTTAATTGAGGGGATGGGGAGAGCAGATCCAAGGAGTGCAGAGACAGAGAGATTTTTGATAGACTTTATCTCCATTTCCACCCAGGCAGGCCGATTAGGTTGGTTATGAAAATATGACCAAAAAATGACAGAACGAATGTTTGCTGCCCAGTAGTAGAAACGAAAATTAGGTAGAGCCACGCCACCGTCTCTTTTAGATCTTTGAAGTAGGGACTTATTCAATCGTGGATGTTTACCTTTCCAAAGGTAAGAAGATATAATTGAGTCTAACGCGCCAAAGTAAGATTTGGGAATAAAAACAGGTACAGACTGAAAGAGATATAAAAATTTAGGGAGAATACTCATTTTAATGGCATTAATGCGGCCCACCAGGGACATGGACAGTGGTGACCATCGTCCCAAGTCCTTTCTTGTTTGGTTCAACAACCTAAAAAAATTTTCTTTAAAGAGGTGTTTATGTTTCCTTGTGATTGTAATACCAAGATAGGTAAACTGATTTTTCACTATGTTGAATGGAAAATTGTGCATACCAGTTGTTACTGCTGTATTATCTAGCAGAAAAAGTTCACTTTTGTGCAAATTTAATTTATATCCTGAAAAATAGCTAAATTCCCTGAGCAATGACAGCACATGTGGCAGAGAGGAGACTGGATTCGATAAAAAAAGTAGAAGATCATCTGCATAAAGGGAAACTTTATGTTCTTCTCCCTGCCTCCAAATCCCAGATATATTTCTACAGCTTCGGAATGCAATTGCTAGTGGCTCAATGGCGAGGTTAAAGAGCAATGGGCTAAGGGGACACCCCTGACGAGTTCCCCGCTGAAGACTGAATGGTTGAGACTGTTGAGCATTTGTCAGAACTGAGGCAGTAGGGCTTGAATATAATAATTTAACCCAAGTGATAAAACTTGGACCAAAATTGAATTTTTCTAAAGCCCTGAATAAATACGCCCATTCCACACGGTCAAAAGCCTTTTCAGCATCCAAAGAAAGGACACACCCAGGGGTCTCCTCTGATGGTGTGTACAAGATATCCATAAGGCGTCGAATGTTAAAGTAAGAATAACGATTTTTAACAAAACCGGTCTGGTCCTCAGATATAATTGAGGGTAGAACATTCTCTAATCTACGAGCCAAGACTTTAGCAAGGATTTTAACATCCACATTAAGAAGAGAGATTGGTCTATATGAGGAGCACTCTGTTGGGTCCTTATCCTTCTTTGCTATGAGGGTGATGCGAGCCTCATTAAATGACGCAGGCATCTTACCTTGCTTGAAAGATTCAGATAGAACCAAAGCTAATTCAATTCAATTCAATTCAATTTTATTTATATAGCGCTTTTAACAATGGTCATTGTCTCAAAGTAGCTTCACAAAAATTAAAGAAATTTAACAAAAAAAAAAAAAAAAAAAAACTGTATATAGAATAATTATATATAAAATAATAAATAAATAAATAAAATTATAATAGAAAATAAATAAATAAAAACAAATAATAATAATAATTATAGAAAAAAAAATAATTGGAAGTGTGGATGTGTGAGAAAAATGTGCAGATAATAATGAGACGAATGAATGAAATTTCTCTGATGAGCAAGCCAAGGGTGACGGCGACGGTGGCAAGGAAAAACTCCCTGAGATGGCAATAGGAAGAAACCTTGAGAGGAACCAGACTCAACAGGGAACCCATCCTCATTTGGGCGATAACAGATAGAAATATAACATCTTGTGTGTTGTGCAGGTGAAAATTCAATATGACAGAAATTATTTAAATTGACATGAAGACCAGTTCAGCATAGGGACGAGTCAGTAGGTGCAGAGGGCAGATGAGGTCTGGATCACTGGAAGCACAGGAGCAGCATGTGTAGCTCCAATCATCATAAAGCTGAATCCAGCTGGAGCTGGTCCTTCTCTGGATGCCTCAGGAACCTCGCAGGGTCGGCCTTTGTCTACTGAAGCTGGCAAAATCTCCCGATGCCTCGGGATGGGTAGAGAAATACAGAACAGATGGGGAGAATTAGCGTAGTTGCCATTCGGTATAGGTGTACTGGAGTATGAGTACTGGGATGAGTTATGTGTATGCCAGATTAAAAAGATGCGTCTTGAGTCTACTTTTGAACTGAGAAACCGTGTCTGCTCCCCGAACACTGTCTGGAAGGCTATTCCAAAGCTTTGGAGCTAAATATGAAAAAGCCCTACCCCCTTTTGTAGATTTTGAAATTCTGGGAACTACCAGAAGTCCGGAGCTTTGTGATCTTAAGGCGCGTGGTGGATTGTAGCGTATCAGAAGACTGGTTAGGTATGTGGGAGCTAAACCATTTAAGGCCTTGTATGTAAGTAATACTATTTTGTAATTTATTCTAAACTGAACAGGTAGCCAGTGCAGGGATGATAATATTGGGGTTATATGATCATATTTTCTGGATCTAGTGAGAACCCTGGCAGCTGCATTTTGGATTAACTGAAGCTTGTTTATTGAGGATGCAGGACAACCACCTAGTAATGCATTACAATAGTCCAGTCTGGAGGTCATGAATGCATGGACTAGTTTTTCTGCATCAGATACGGATAAGATGTTCCTAAGTTTAGCAATATTTCGAAGATGGAAAAAGGCTGTTTTTGTGATATTTGAAATGTGATTTTCAAAAGACAAGTTACTGTCTAATATTACTCCCAGATCTTTTACTGCTGAGCTGGTAATAACAGTACATCCTTCTAAGCGCAAGCTGAATTGTGAAAGCTGTTGTGTGCTGGTTTTTGGGCCAATAAGTAATATCTCTGTCTTATCTGAATTTAATAAAAGAAAGTTATTGGTCATCCAATCTTTTATGTCCTGGACACACTCAGTTAATCTAGACAGCTTAGGTATTTCGTCTGGTTTAGTTGAGATATATAATTGGGTATCATCAGCATAACAATGGAAACTAATCCCATGTCTTCTAATGATGTTACCCAAGGGAAGCATGTATATTGAGAACAACAGAGGTCCTAAAACTGACCCTTGTGGGACCCCATATTTCACTGGCATTATACCAGACGGTTCTCCATTTAGATCTACAAAATGGTAGCGATCAGACAGGTAAGATCTAAACCATTTTAATGCCTGTCCCTGAATACCTATATAATTTTGTAAGCGATCTATGAGAATATTATGATCTATAGTGTCGAATGCAGCACTAAGATCAAGCAGGACTAGCAATGAGATGCAGCCTTGGTCTGAAGCTAAAAACAAGTCATTTGTAATCTTAACTAGTGCAGTTTCTGTGCTATGATGGGGCCTGAAACCTGACTGAAATTCTTCAAGGATGTTGTTATCCTGCAAGAATGTGCAAATTTGAGCTGATACTACTTTTTCTAGTATTTTTGATATGAACGGGAGGTTTGAAATCGGTCTGTAATTTTTTATTTCATTCGCGTCTAAATTAGATTTTTTAAGAAGCGGCTTAATAACTGCTAACTTGAAAGGTTTAGGGACGTGACCTAGATGTAATGAAGAATTAATAATGTTTAGGAGTGGCTCTCCAACCGTAAGCATCACTTCTTTTAAAAATCTGGTTGGGATTGGGTCTAACAGGCACGTTGTTGATTTAGCCGAGGTGATGAGTTTATACAGCTCTTCCTGTCCTATACCTGTAAAGCAGTGAAAATCTAAATGTGAAGCTATAGGCTGAACTGGATCGTGAGATACTATTAGAGGTTGAACCTCCATTATTTTCTTCCTGATATTATTGATTTTTTCATTAAAGAAGTCCATAAAGTCTTCACTTCTAAACTGTGATGGGATACTCTCTGCGGGCATCTTAGGTTTTGTTAGGCGAGCCACTGTACTAAATAAGAACCTGGGATTGTTTTGGTTTCTTGCTATCAGTTGGCTAAGATGCTCGGTCCTAGCAGTTTTTAGAGCCTGTCTATAGCTGCACATACTGTCTTTATACGCAATTCGAAAAACTTCTAATTTAGTTTTCCTCCATTTTCGCTCGAGGTTACGGGTTGCTCTCTTTAGGGCGCGAGTATGACTGTTGTACCACGGTGCCAATGTTTTATCTCTGACTTTTTTTAATCTGATGGGAGCAACAGTGTCTAATGTACTGGTAAAAATAGTGCCCATGCTGCTAGTCACTTCATCTAGATCATCTGCATTTAGGGGTCTAATAAGAAATTGGGACAGATCCGGCAGATTACTTGTGAATCTGTCTTTAGTGGTGGGATTCATATTTCTAACAGATTGATAACGTGGGGAGACACAGCTAATCTGTTCTACGGGTAGAGTATATGTCAGGAGGTGATGATCTGTGATATCATCACTTTGAGGTATGATCTCTATATTAGAGACATCTATACCATGGGATATAATTAAATCTAGCGTATGATTAAAGCGGTGAGTTGCTCCAATTATATTTTGCTTAACCCCAAAGGAATTTAATAAATCCATAAATGTGAGTGCTAAAGCGTCGTTAGCATCATCTACATGAATGTTAAAGTCTCCTACTATCAATACTTTGTCAGAGTTAACCAATAGGTCTGATAGCAGATGTCCAAATTCTTTAAGAAAATCGCCATATGGCCCCGGGGATCTGTACACGGTGGCCAGGGTAAAATATAGCAAGGGTTTATTACGTATTTCATTTAGTGCAACATTAATGATAAGCACTTCAAATGAATTAAACCTGGGCCTTATTTTCTGGGTAACAGTGAGTACATCATTGTAGATAGTGGCGACACCACCACCGCGACCAATTAGACGGGGCTCGTGCTTATAGAAATATCCTGACGGAGTAGACTCATTCAGACCAAAATATTCATTTGGTTTAAGCCAGGTTTCAGTGAGACAGAGTGCGTCAAGGCAATAATCTGAGATAATTTCACACAATAAGCACAATAAGTGCTTTAGGCGCAAGGGATCTAATGTTGAGTAGTCCAAACTTTAGAGGTGGATTTTGACTACTTATTTTGCCTTTTTCTGGTTTTATGGTTATCAGATTGTTTCGGGCAAATTTAACAAATTTATTCTTTTTTCTCAGTATTCGGGGAACAGACACAGTTTCTATAGGACAAGCTATGTGTGTTCGTCTATCACTACGTTGAGTTGTGATGTGTCTAATATGTTTGGAATCTACAGTATGACTTACCGCCAGTCAGATGGTTCGTAGTGTTCTGGAGATGTTGTCAGAGAGGACCGCTGCTCCAGCTCTGCTAGGGTGTAGGCCATCGGTGTGATAGAGCCTAGGACGCTCCCAGAAAACATTCCAGTTATCAACAAAGCGTAATTTCTGTTGTTGACACCAAGATTGTAACCATTCATTAAAAGCAAATAATCTACTGAACTTCTCGATTCCTCGCTGAAATGTGGGAAGCGGTCCAGATACGATGATCCTTGTCGTGGGTGATGTGCTGCGGACCTTCTTGACCAGGCTCCTGAAGTCCTTCTTTAGGATCTCCGTCTGCCTCAGCCTGGTGTCGTTCGTGCCGGCATGAAGAACCACAGCTCCAATGTTCTTCCTCAGGGCAGCAGGCACCTGTGCAGCAACATCAAGAACACGTGCACCAGGTAAACAGCGTGTGTGCACCTTACCTTTAGCCGTGGTAGCACGCACGTGACGAACGATGGAGTCTCCGATGACCAGGACGTCTTGTGCCGTCTCGCGGAGAGGAGCGAAGCGGTTTTGGGTCGAGATGTCGAAGACGGGTGGTGGTGGTGGAGGGGGAGAGGTCCTCGCCCGGGGCTTGGCGTGCTTCTTCCGCCGCTCCTGTATCCAGGGTCCGTGGTATCCCGGCGCCGGGGTGTAGGAACACTGGGCGGGCTGCGTCCTTGGTGTGTTGGACCTGGGCAGAGAAACACGCGGGGTTGAGGTTGAAGGAGAATTCTCACGCCGAGAATTTACCTGGGACAGATGAGCGTCGGTCTGCGTCGATTCAAGCGTGGCTTTCCGCTGCTGTAACCGGGCCAGCTTCACCTGTAGCTCACGGATCAGCTTCTCCACGGCCTCCACCTCCAAATCCACCGAGTGCAGCTCCAATGTCTCCTCACCTGCACTCAGAGGCAGAATCACAACCGACATGGTGTCTAAACACGGAAAATAATCGGTGTGAGGAAGCGAAAACAAGCTTTACAAACAAACAAACAAACGTGATAGCTGGGCTAGCGATGCTAATGCTAATTAGCGATGCTAATGTCGGCTAAAAGCGGTGTGCTGCAAAACAATTAAAAGTTAACGATATAACACGCGTTTCGAGTAAATATATTATAAGATACTTATCCGTTTTATGTACACTCTTCGTAAGGGGACGAAAAAGTTTAAAAGTTGGTCAGTATGGTGGAGCTCGGAAAAAAGCAGCTTCTCAGCGTCCTCGTACGGAGGAAGTGACGTCAGCCTGACGTCAGCCTCATTGTGGTGCAAGGTATGAGGAGAATGATTTAAAAAACTCTGCAGGGAACCCGTCAGGACCCGGGGACTTACCAGATTGCAATGATGAGATAGCTGAACTGATTTCCTCTTGTGATATGGGCTCTTCTAATTTTAATCTAAAATCAGGGGACAGTGTTGGGATATTTAGTTGAGTCAAGAAATTTTCAACTGAACTATGGTCCTTTGGGAACTCAGAAGTATATAATCGAGAATAAAAATTCCTGAATGCATCATTAATTTTAGAATGGTCGGTAGTGATGGTACCATCCTCCATCCGAATTTTCGTAATTTGTTGTTGTGCTCTAAATCCTTTTAACTGATTAGCTAAAAGTTTCCCAGATTTGTCACCATGAATGTAAAATTGGCTCCTACTCTTTAATAATTGCCGTTCAATTACATGCGTTGAAATAAGTTCAAACTTAGTTTGCACTTCTACGCGTTTTTTATAGAGATCGGGGTTTTTAAATAGAGCATACTGCTGGTCAATTTCTTTAATTTGGTTGGTCAAATCTTTTCGTTCTTTATATGCCTTCCTTTTCATATTTGCAGTGTATGAAATTATCTGTCCCCTGAGGTAGGCTTTCAGAGCATCCCAAATAACTAAACGTGACACTTCAGGTGTTTCATTTGTGGTGAGGAAAAAAACTATCTGGTCTTCCATAAATTTTTCAAAATCGTCCTCCATCAGTAACGATGAATTAAAGCGCCAATGTTTAGTAACCTGAGGGAGATCAGGGAGTTTTATAGACATAACCACTGGAGCGTGATCTGATATCACAATGCTCTGATAAGCACAAGAAGTAACCATTGGGATCAGTTGATTATCTATAAAGAAATAATCAATTCTGGAGAAAGTATGGTGAACATGTGAGAAAAAGGAGTATTCTCTCTTTTTTGGATTAAGGAAGCGCCATATGTCAGAGATACCAAAGCTGCAGAAATAGGACTGAAGTAGCGTGGCGGATTTACTCAGAGGTATAGGATTGGGAGATGACCTGTCAAGTGATGGATCTAAACAGCAGTTAAAGTCTCCCCCTAATATGAGAGAGTATGAGCTCAGATCAGGTAGAAGAGAGAAAAAATGTTCAAAGAAGGAGACATCGTCATAATTAGGGGCATATAGATTAGCCAACACTACATTAGTATTAAATAACTTCCCTGAAACAATGATATAACGACCTTGTATATCCGCAATAACATTATGATGCTCAAAAGAGATGTTTGGGTTAATGAGAATCGAGACACCCCTAGCTTTGGCCTGAAAGGTCGAGTGGTAGTGCTGCCCACCCCAACGTGACATAAGGCGAGAATTATCAGAACTGCGAATGTGAGTTTCTTGTAAAAATGCGATTGCAGTGTTAAGTTGTTTAAGGTGTGAGAGCACCTTCCTTCTCTTCACCGGATGGTTTAAACCCTTAACATTCCAGCTCACAAAGTTTAAAGAACTATTCATTCTCCCTGAGAGAAAATGCAGGTAGATAAACATGAATAAGATGCCTAACGTCAGCCTTAAAGTGTAAAACACAGAACAACGTGTTAAAAATACACAGTGTACAAAGAACTAACACAATACTGGCTTTGGAGATCCCCCACCCCTCCCCCCCACACCCCTGCCCCCCACACCCCTCCCCCACACACCTCACTGCCCCCCCACACCCCTGCCCCCCGCACCCCTCCCCCACACACCCCACTACACCCCAACAAACAAAGATAGCTGCTAACAAACACAGCAGCAAGCTCTTCCATTCCTCCATCTTCCACCCAACAAATCCTCCTGCCGCTAACCACCCCATCTTCTGCTCCGACACAACTTACAGAAACTAATAATTAAATATATAAATAAAACATTTCCACACTCCAATACTGAAATCTCTCAATGAGAGAAACACACCACCCCCACCCCTCCCCCCCACGTCACATTGTAACTCTAAATATACAAACATGTAAATCACACGTGATTAAAAATAGAAAAAATAGTAATATAAAAATAATAATAATAACCCCTTCACAAGTTTAACACAACACTCTTACCGGGAAAGACGTAAACGTGGCCAGATTTTTAGTTAAAAATGGTACTTTCCTGAGAACCGTAGTATCGCGTATTAAAATAATAATAATAATATAGTGCACTACGCAGTTTTCGGCAGACTGTCTATGTGTTTCTGCGCCTCTTCTACCGAGCGGAGCCACTTCTTCTGTCCGGTAGACAGAGTGATCCGGAGCCGCGCTGGATACAGCAGAGAAGGCCGGAGACCACGGCTGTATAACTCACTCATCACTCCTCTATACTCGGCTCGCTGGTTTAAAACTTCGGGAGTGTAGTCTTCCACTATGCGAACCTGCTGACCGCGGTATTCCAGCTTCCCTCTCCGCCGAGCTTCCCGAATCAGAAGGTCCTTCACCTGGTGCCGGTGCACGCGGAGAATGACGGGCCGAGGTCTCTGTCCTGAAGCGGGTTTGGATGCAGGTATTCGGTGGGCTCGGTCAATCTCCGGCGGGGAAGGCAGCGTTTCAGTCCCAAACACCTCGCACAGAAACTTGGAGAAGAACTCGGTAGGGAGTCCACCTTCAGTACCTTCCGGGAGACCCAGAACACGCAGGTTTTGTCTCCTGCTCCGGCCTTCTAAGTCTACAACCTTGGACGTTAACTTTGAGTTGTTTTCCCGAAGTCCGGAGCAGATGTTCTCCAGCTCCGTCACACGCTGACTCAGGTCATCTGTAGCGAGTTCTAATGACGGTAAGCGCTGTCCATGGTCCGCTACTTGGGCCTGAATCTGGTCCAGTTTAATTTCTAGTAAACTAAACGAGGATTTAAACTCAGCCGCTAACGCATCACGGTGTTGCTCTAACAGCGCAGAGATAGCCTCGACTGTTAGAGCGGTCGCAGTGTCGTCCTTTTTCACGGCTTTAACACTCCTGGTAGCCATCGCAGATGAAAAAATATATAACCGTGGGGTAGAGTACAAAGTTATTGTCAACTAAGAATTTAATTTAACATTTAAAGACGAATAAGGGAGTGAAGAAATTCGAAACTGTCGGAGCACCTAACCAACACGTCCTACTCCATGCGGCTGCTAACCGGAAGTCCCCTCCATCTCTATCTTTAATCACTCTAACCTGCTGCACATCCTTCCCATCTCTATCTCTTTGCCTCGCCAACCTGTACAGATCCACCTCTCCCTCCTTACTGTCCATCCTAGCATACAAGTCCTCATATGCTCTTTGTTTGGCCTTTGCCACTTCTACCTTCAAATTACGATGCATCTCCCTGTACTCCTGTCTACTCTCTTCAGTCCTCTCAGAGTCCCACTTCTTCCTAGCTAGCCTCTTTCCCTGTATACACTCCTGGACTTCCTCATTCCACCACCAAGTCTCCTTGTCTCCTTTACCCTTACCTGATGATACACCAAGTACCCTCCTACCTGTCTCCATGATCACATTGGCTGTAGTTGTCCAGTCAACTGAAAGCACCTCCTGACCACCCATAGCTTGTCTCAACTCCTCCCTAAAGACTACACAACATTCTTCCTTTCTCAGCTTCCACCACTTTGTCCTCTGCTCTGCCTTTGTCCTCTTCACCTTCCTCACCACCAGGGTTATTTTACACACCACCATTCTGTGTTGTCTGGCTACACTCTCCCCTACCAACACTTTGCAGTCACTAATCTCTTTCAGATTACAACGTCGACACAAGATGTAGTCCACCTGAGTGCTTCTGCCTCCGCTCTTATATGTCACCCTTTGTTCCTGCCTCTTCTGGAAGAAAGTATTTACTACTGCCATTTCCATCCTCTTTGCAAAGTCCACCACCATCTGTCCTTCTACATTCCTGACCTGAAGATCAAACCTGCCCATCACATTTTCATCCCCTCTGTTCCCTTCCCCAACATGTCCATTGAAGTCTGCATCAATCACAACTCTCTCACCTCTGGGGATGCTCTGCATCACTTCATCTAACTCACTCCATAATTTCTCCTTCTCTTCTAACACACATCCTACCTGTGGAGAATAACCACTAACAACATTGAACATCACACCATCAATTTCCAGCTTCAGACGCATCACCCTATCTGATACTCTCTTCACCTCTAGGACATTCCTTACAAACTCCTCTTTCAGGATAACTCCTACTCCATTTCTTTTCCTATCCACACCATGGTAAAACAACTTGAACCCTGATCCTAAGCTTCTAGCTTTGCTACCTTTCCACCTGGTCTCCTGGACACACAGTATATCCATCGTCCTTCTCTGCATCATATCAACCAACTCTCTTGTCTTCCCTGTCATGGTCCCAACATTCAAGGTCCCTACTATCACTCCTAAACTCTTGCCTTTCCTCTTCTCTCTCTGCTTTCGAACACGCCTTCCTGCTCTCCTTCTTCGACCAACAGTAGCCCAATTTCCACCTGCACCCTGTAAGTCAACAGCACCAGTGGCGGTCGTTGTTAACCCGGTCCGCGACCGATCCGGTATGGAAATGATATTTCTGATTCGCATCATTGATTTGGCAAATGTTTTACGTCGGATGCCCTTCCTGACACAACCCTCTGCATTTCTGCATTTATCCAGACTTGGGACTGGCACAAGAAGACAATGGATTGCGCCCCCCCATGGTTGCATTTGATTATTTATATTACTAGTTTTTTTTTTTTACCTATACTACTAAAATCAATAATCAGAGGTGGAAAGAGTAATAAAATTTTGCACTCAAGTACAAGTACTGTTACTTCAGTGAAATTTTACTTAAGTACAAGTAAAGTTACCCTTATAAAAATCTACTCAAGTAAAAGTAAAAAGTAGCTCATTAAAAAATGTACTCAGAGTAAAAGTTACCGAGTTACTTATTTATTTTTTTAACAGCGGGGGTGGGATGAGGCATTCTAGCGTAGTTCAAAAAAGATGAGCAGATATAAATCTCAAACTAGTTGTTTTAACTGAAGGAACACCTTTGCATAATAAAGCTGTTGTCTTTCTTGTGCTTGAAAATCAAAGTGGTCACTTAAATATGGTGTTACGTCCCAGTCTAGGGCCAAACAGCAAAAGAATGGTTCAGGGTTCTATTTATAATATATATAACTGTATGGAAATGGTGGTATATGGAAGAAAGAACTAGATCCAATCATTAACTGATGAAATAATGAGGTTTGTATACACACGCACACACACACCAGGAGGAGGATCAGATTCAGGATGGACCCAGGCCAAAATAATAAACAAAATGATATTTATATTAGTAGCTAGATTACCTGCAAAAAAAAAAAAAAAAACCACAAACAAAAATACAGGTACCTTCCCGGACTCCCTAAACCAAAAACAGTGAAATTATCTACAAATATATACAAAGACCAACCAAACCAAAGGGCAGAGGTGGAAAGTAACGAATTACATTTACTCGCGTTACTGTAATTGAGTAGCTTTTTTGTATATTTCTACTTTTTAAAGTAGTTTTAAAAATCTGTAATTTTACTTTTACTTAAGTACGTTTTGTTTGAAGTATTGTAATTCGCTACATTTTAAATCATATTCGCTACTGAGTAAAAAATAAATGAATGAAAATGCTAAAATAATACAAATATTCTGCTTTGTATAAATGCTCCGTTGCGCTCGCGTGTGTGTATCATGTCCTGGTCGCGCGCCGCTCCAGACTCCACTCCGGGTTTTCTGACATCGGCAGCTACCTGACCTTTCACCTTTCCGCCCTGAGTGACGTCATCGACTAGCGCGACTGGAGAGAGACGCGGGAAAGATGAAAGAGGTTGTGATTTTGGCGTTTTGACATTTGGTTGTGTATTCCGGTTTGACTTTTTGCCTCCAATTGACTTTGATTATTGCTTTGTCCCTTTGGTTTGGTTGGTCTTTGTATATATTTATAGATAATTTCACTGTATGTCTGTGCACTCACTAGTAGCAGGGGCGTGGCTGCCATTTATTTTTGGAAGAGGGAATTTATTTGGGAATTTATTTGCTCAGGATGTTATGTGGCAATAAAATGAAGATAGCTGACTACCTTATTGTACGGAATGATGGGGGGGGGGGGGGTGATAACCTTATATATATATTATGTATATATAATTTTATCAAAGCAGTCCCACAGCTTAATCATAGCTAAAACAATCCAATGAAATATTAGACTGTGAGACTTTTTTGAGCCAGGTATTTTATATAGTTTAGCTTAGGTTTCTATTTTATATAGTTTATATAGGTTTAGGGAGTCCGGGAAGGTACCTGTATTTTTGTTTGTGTTTTTTTTTTTTTTTTTTTTGCAGGTAATCTAGCTACTAAATATAAATACCATTTTGTTTATTATTTTGGCCTGGGTCCAACCTGAATCTGATCCTCCTCCTGTTGTGTGTGTGTGTGTGTGTGTGTGTGTGTGTGTGTGTGTGTGTGTGTGTGTGTGTGTGTATACAAACCTCATTGTTTCATCAGTTAATGATTGGATCTAGTTCTTTCTGCCATATACCACCATTTCCATACAGTTTAAAATAGAACCCTGAACCATTCTTTTGCTGTTTGGCCCTAGACTGGGACGTAACACCATATTTAAGTGACCACTTTGATTTTCAAGCACAAGAAAGACAACAGCTTTATTATGCAAAGTTGTTCCTTCAGTTAAAAACAACTAGTTTGAGATTTTATATCTGCTCATCTTTTTTGAACTATGCTAGAATGCCTCATCTCACCCCCGCTGTTAAAAAAATAAAAATAAAAAAGTAACTCGGTAACTTTTACTCTGAGTACATTTTTTAATGAGCTACTTTTTACTTTTACTTGAGTAGATTTTTATAATGGTAACTTTACTTGTACTTAAGTAAAATTTCACTGAAGTAACGGTACTTGTACTTGAGTACAAAATTTTATTACTCTTTCCACCTCTGCCAAAGGGACAAAGCAATAATCAAAGTCAATTGGAGGCAAAAAGTCAAACCAGAATACCCAACCAAATATCAAAATGCCAAAATCACAACCTCTTTCATCTTTCCCGCGCGTCTCTCTCCGGTTAATATATGTTCGCGCTAGTCGATGACGTCACTCAGGGCGGAAGCGACCGTGTGGAAGGTCAGGTAGATGCTGATGTCAGAAAACCTGGAGTGGAGTCTGGAGCGGCGCGCGACCAGGACATGATACACACACGCGGCGCAACGGAGCATTTATACAAAGCATTAAATTTTTATTATTTTATCATTTTCATTCATTTATTTTTTACTCAGTAGCGAATATGATTTAAAATGTAGCGAATTACAATACTTCAAACAAAACGTACTTAAGTAAAAGTAAAATTACAGATTTTTAAAACTACTTTAAAAAGTAGAAATACACAAAAAAGCTACTCAATTACAGTAACGCGAGTAAATGTAATTCGTTACTTTCCACCTCTGTCAATAATGTAATGCTTCTTTTAATATGTGCAGAGTGCATTTTTTCCAGATTTTCCATTGGACCCATGTTTACTAAATTCTCTTTAATTTCTGTTTAATTCTAGCTTGCAGGCAGCGCTCTTCTCCTCTCATCTGAGATTCCTTCTGGGAGCAGGTGGTTACACCTTCCCTTACCCAAACCACCTCAATCATCACCTTTTTCAGAGCACTTATTCCTGTGAGGATGATATTGCTTGTCACGGTCAAACACCAGAGGGCGCCAAACTCCAAGACTCCATTTTGTTTCCTGTTCAGTTTTAGTTTGGTTTTGAACTCCGTTTCCCAGAGTGCACCTCGGTCAGGTAATGGGAGCACACCTGATCGAGGTTAGCAGACTAATCAGTACAAGTTAAATAGACTTTGGTTTCCTTTGTTCTGTGTCGGGCATCTGTTCAACTACGGTTATGTTAAGTGGGTGTTTCAGTTCTTGTTCGTGTTCTAGGTGTCATGCCATTTTCCCTGCTCTTAGTTTGTGTTGTTCTGTGTTTAGTTCACTCTGTGTTTGGTATAGCTCAATGTCTAATTTAGCTCTGTGTTTTGTATCACTCTATGTTTAGTTCAGCTCTATGTGTAGTTCAGCTACGTTTAGTTCAGCTCTGTGTTTCAGTCTAGCTCTGTGTTTTGGTCCAGCTCTGTGTCTAGTTCTGCTCTGTGTGTTAGTTTACTCTGTGGTTTGTATAGCTCTATGTTTAGTTCAGTGTTTAGGTTAACTCTGTGTAGTTTAGGTCTGTGTTTAGTTTAGGTCTGGGTTTAGTTTAGGTCTGCGTTTCGTTTAGCTCTGTGTCTAGTTTAGTTTGGTTCCTGTTTGTACATGTTCACAGTTTGGTTCCCTTATTAAAAACCCCTTTTGCACTCTATCACCTCCGCCTCCATGTCTTCTCCAAACCCCACACGAGCACCCCGTTACAGAATGCCCGACCTAAAAAGTAGTATAGCGGAGGGGCCTCCCCTGGATATTTTTTGTGGGGGGGCTATGTTCGTGACGCCAAGGCAAGGAGGCTTTCAGGGCAGCAGGCTTGCCATTCGGCGGAACAAGCTGGAGCAAGAGGGCGAACGAGTAACGCAGCCAGATTGGAGAGGGTCGCGGCTGGCGATACGACGCGTGCCTCCAAGGACACAGGACGACGGAACCAGGGGTAGGGAAAAACCCCAGTCGGAGTGTCGACAGACGGGGCATGACGTGGAGCACCAGCAGCAGAGGCGAGTACTCCAACAGCTGGCTGGGGAACTCATCCAGCAGGTCAATGCGTGCAGGGCGGACAACGATCTGGAACGCATGCAAACCCTGCTGGAGTTGGGGGCACGACTCCAGGATCAGCTCATTCAGCTGGATCGAAAGTGCCCAGCCGTTCCAGAGAGCCCCGTGATGGGCCCAGCCGTTCCAGAGAGCCCCGTGATGGACCCAGCCGTTCCAGAGAGCCCCGTGATGGGCCCAGCCGATCTCCCAGAGAGCCCAGTTGAGGGCTCCGATCTCCCAGAGAGCCCAGTGGAGGGCTCCGATCTCCCAGAGAGCCCAGTTGAAGGCTCCGATCTCCCAGTCAGCCCAGTTGAAGGCTCCGATCTCCCAGAGAGCCCAGTGGAGGGCTCCCATCTCCCAGAGAGCCCAGTGGAGGGCTCCCATCTCCCAGAGAGCCCAGTGGAGGGCTCCCATCTCCCAGAGAGCCCAGTTGAAGGCTCCGATCTCCCAGTCAGCCCAGTTGAGGGCTCCGATCTCCCAGAGAGCCCAGTTGAGGGCTCCGATCTCCCAGAGAGCCCAGTGGAGGGCTCCGATCTCCCAGAGAGCCCAGTGGAGGGCTCCGATCTCCCAGTCAGCCCAGTTGAAGGCTCCGATCTCCCAGTCAGCCCAGTGGAGGGCTCCGATCTCCCAGAGAGCCCAGTGGAGGGCTCCGATCTCCCAGAGAGCCCAGTGGAGGGCTCCGATCTCCCAGAGAGCCCAGTTGAGGGCTCCGATCTCCCAGAGAGCCCAGTGGAGGGCTCCGATCTCCCAGAGAGCCCAGTGGAGGGCTCCGATCTCCCAGAGAGCCCAGTGGAGGGCTCCGATCTCCCAGAGAGCCCAGTGGAGGGCTCCGATCTCCCAGAGAGCCCAGTGGAGGGCTCCGATCTCCCAGAGAGCCCAGTGGAGGGCTCCGATCTCCCAGAGAGCCCAGTGGAGGGCTCCGATCTCCCAGAGAGCCCAGTGGAGGGCTCCGATCTCCCAGAGAGCCCAGTGGAGGGCTCCGATCTCCCAGAGAGCCCAGTGGAGGGCTCCGATCTCCCAGAGAGCCCAGTGGAGGGCTCCGATCTCCCAGAGAGCCCAGTGGAGGGCTCCGATCTCCCAGAGAGCCCAGTGGAGGGCTCCGATCTCTCAGACAGCCCCAAAGGGCATGAGCCAGCTCAGCGACAGCGCTGCCTCGTCAATGACTTTGTGCCTCAACCGCTGTTTGGCGTCATCGACGACACCGAACTACCGCCGCCGCCTCCGCCATGCCTCGACGACGAGCTGCCTATGTCCGCCTTCGAGGACTTCGAGCTGCCTCCTCCACCATGGCCATGCCTCGACAACGAAGTCGAGCCGTCGGCCAGATTCGGCGGTGATCCAGCTCCGTCTCTGCCCTGCGAGCCGGCTCCGTCTCTGCCCTGCGAGCCGGCTCCGTCTCAGCCCTGCGAGCCGGCTCCGTCTCTGCCCTGCGATCCGGCTCCGTCTCTGCCCTGCGACCCGGCTCCGTCTCTGCCCTGCGACCCGGCGCCGTCTCTGCCCTGCGACCCGGCGCCGTCTCTGACCTGCGACCCGGCGCCGTCTCTGCCCTGCGACCCGGCGCCGTCTCTGCCCTGCGACCCGGCGCCGTCTCTGCCCTGCGACCCGGCGCCGTCTCTGCCCTGCGACCCGGCGCCGTCTCTGCCCTGCGACCCGGCGCCGTCTCTGCCCTGCGACACGGCGCCGTCTCTGCCCTGCGACCCGGCGCCGGCTCTGCCCTGCGATCCGGCGCCAGTGCTCCTCGCTCCGCCGCCCGGCTTCGCCGACGACCCAGCGCCAGTGCTCCTCGCTCCGCCGCCCGGCTTCGCCGACGACAAAAGCTGACAGATTTGGTCTACTCTGTGTGTGTGTGTGTGTGTGTGTGTGTGTGTGTGTGTGTGTGTGAGAGAGAGGGGTGTCGCGGTCGTGAAACAGAGGCTCAGCTTTCAGCTCATTCTGTTTCTCTGAATGCATAGGTGAGAACAGCTGATTCACACCTGGGGAGGGTGAATAATTTGCATTTGAGTGTTGTCTGGCATTGATCAACCAGGACCAAGTGAAAAGAAGGACAATCAACCTGAACAGGTAAGCTGGAATAAAATCAGAAGCAGAATTAACTAAAGTAATTAGCATTAAAATAAGTAACTAGTTTACTAGCGTGAGCTAATGCTGCTACTGATTTTATTTCAGCTTACCTGTTCAGTTTTATTGCCATTCTTTTTAAAATATTGTCTTTCAGTTTTATATGTTGTTCGTCTTGATGTCCTTTCCTTTGTTTCTTGTATTGTGTTATATTTTATACTAGTAACTGGTGTGCAGAAATTTATCTCTGCATTAATGAGCCAATGTATTATGATGTTGGCTGCTGTGGGCCAGGAAGTCCAGAGCCACTTTTTGGTCCCAGTCCGCCCCTGGCCCACATGAAATGACGGAATTAGGCACGGCTGGTGAGCTATCCTTGCTAATGATCCCGGGCTTGCATCCAGTGGTGGCCCCTCCCTCCCCTTCAGCAGAGTATCACAGTGCAGGTATCACAGGGCCGGTTCTAGACCAGACCATATGGGGGGGGGATGTGAACGGGGCATCATGTTCGAGCACTGTTTTTTCCCTGTGCTTATAGTAACAGTATTGTCCTTGCTGAATTGTGTTGAGGCACGTAAACCCCCTGACCACAATAAGATGGCAATCCCTCAGGGGGGAAACTAATAAATAAAAATTAAATAAATAATATAAAATAAAATATACTTAGTCCAGATTTTATCAATCAATGACATAACATTTATCTAAGCTGGAATGCTCAAATTCTCAAAAACGTTTAACCTAAAGTAAGACTTAACACACTATAACTAGAATATTTACAAAACTGAAAGGTTGTCTAAGTTAAAACTGAAAAAACTGAAAGGTTGTCTAAGTTAAAACAGATGGGCTATAGAACAGATCATAATGTTATATATATTATAATTTTTTTTTAAAGTAAATGCACAGTTCTCTTCTCTCCAATCCACTCTACAACAATCTCCTATTTCCCTTTGGAAAAACTTTCTCAAATTCATCTATGAACTACAGTGTGGGGCGGGGCTTTAGGGGTCTGTAATTTGTCTTCAGTCATTTTATCAACTTGTAATATATTCATTTTGTGAGTATATTAACATGTGCTTTCTCAACATTTCAAAATTTTTATTTGAAGGGGCAAGCTATTTATTTATTTACTTGCCCCCCCCGTAGAGGATAATAGAAAGCCGCTTATGATCTGTATTCTTTTGGATTGTCTAAAAAAATAAAATAAAAAAACCGCCCCCTCTCCGTCATTGCCTCTCTTACGCCTTCCACACGCTCCCCCCGTCATCGTATTTAACCATGAGGAGTCCAGTGGTGTATACAGCTTCTGAATGGCGCATTTGGGTAAAGTGCAAGCCCTATCGTTTGGAGATCCAGGTTTGAACCCTGGGTGGTACTGTTTTAAATTTTTTTATTTTAATTATAGCAAAATTAAAATAAATGAAAATAAAATGTTTTATTTTAATTTTGCTCAGCATACTATAGAAAAAACAGCAAACTCATTACGGGACTCATTATGGTTGTATATCATGCTCTGAATAATAAATGTTCTGTTATGTCTTCAATCATTGTAATTTGACTTTTTTTTTGTTTGTTTGCTGTTTTTTATATAGTATGCTGAGCAAAATTAATTTTATTTTAATTTTGCTATAATTAATATAAAATAATTTTAAAACAGCATCACCGGGGATTCAAACCAGCACTCTCCTTTTTTCTGGGCGCACACTCTACCACTGCACCATTCAGAAGCTCTACCACTGCTATTGATTTTATCCTTTTTCACTTGGCTCTGTTAAGACGCAGACGCAGGAGAACATCCTGACAATGTTTTCATTTTATGGTCATTTATTTCAGTTAACAAATCTACTATAAATTTAAAGAACACAAGAAATAAGATGACACAAAACCCTATACTCTTCTTTTCTAATTACACGTGATAAAATCTAAAGGCTCACTGTGTTAACATTTATTGTGCTTAAATTTTATCCTAATAAGATTTTATTTAATTCGAATTTGACATTTGTACTGTAATTTTAGTATTGGGATTATGAATTCGTTTAACTACAGTGTTTCACTACGTGCAGTTCTAAAGGAGCGCGTCTCATTAATCCGGCAGAGAATAAACTAAGGCATGAGGCATCAGTCTATAGTTATATAGTGCCACTCAGTGGTAAAAGCCAGCAAACGCACAAACCCAAATGCTGTCGCCGAGCGCCGCGACGGTAAAACCGACACTCCGATTAGGTGACCACTGTAAAAGCTGCTCTGACCTACGCCACTGGCTGATGCGGTGGATGTAATCTGAAGAGCACGTACTGGATACAGTAAATTAAGTTTCTCCTGCTCCGAAGCTGTAAAGGCGGAGGACAGAAGGCCTAAAAAAAAAACAATAGGGTGCTTCGTCATGCACCAACTTTCGAATACATTTCATTTGAGGGCATAAGCTCTTCTAGGGGAGGGAGCCCTAGCACCTTATAGTGCCTAGTGCTTATTGTCTTAACTACGCTAGCTGGAAGACCAGCTTGACTTAGTTGGTCCCATTCAGAATTTTGTTATTCTTTTAATAACAAAAAACATTTTGATGATGAAATATGCATAAAAACAGGTTTTTGGATGTTTTACATCATGCGTTAGATGTGTGACAAAACCACTTTGTTGAGTTCACGGGAATAGCTTTTTCTCCACATCAGAAGAACAAAACTCAAAGGTACAGTATGAGCATTTCCAACACATCCATGCATTCTAGCATACATGTTGAAAAACAACTTTTTTCTTTTAATAACAAAAAACATTTTGATGCTGAAATATGCATATAAACACGTTTTTGGATGTTTTACATCACCATGCATTAGATGTATGAGAACCACTTTGCTGAGCTCGTCCAGCGCTAAGAACATGGGAAACGCTTTTTCTCCGCATTAATAGCATAAAACTCAAAGGAAGGTTAATTTCCAGCACATTCATGCATTCTAGCATACATGTTGAAAAACAACTTTTTTGTTATTCTTTTAATAACAAAAACATTTTGATGATGAAATATGAATATAAACACGTTTTTGGATGTTTTACATCACCATGCATTAGATGTGTGACAAAACCGCTTGCTGAGCTCGTACAGTGCTGAGAACATGGGAATTGCTTTTTCTCCGCATCAGAAGAATAAAACTCAAAGGAATGATCACTTCCAACACATTCATTCATTCTAGCAGACATGTTGAAAAACAACTTTTTTTTTGGACTTCCGGTTAGCAGCCACATGGAGTAGGACGTGTTAGTTAGGTGCTCCGACAGTTTCGAATTTCTTCACTCCCTTATTCGTCTCTAAATGTTAAATTAAATCCTTAGTTGACAATAACTTTATACTCTACCCCATGGTTATACAGGTCCTTCTCAAAAAATTAGCATATTGTGATAAAGTTCATTATTTTCTGTAATGTACTGATAAACATTAGACTTTCATATATTTTAGATTCATTACACACAACTGAAGTAGTTCAAGCCTTTTCTTGTTTTAATATTGATGATTGTGGCATACAGCGCATGAAAACCCAAAATCCCTATCTCAAAGAATTAGCATATCATGAAAAGGTTCTCTAAACGAGCTATTAACCTAATCATCTGAATCAACTAATTAACTCTAAACACCTGCAAAAGATTCCTGAGGCTTTTAAAAACTCCCAGCCTGATTCATTACTCAAAACCGCAATCATGGGTAAGACTGCCGAGCTGACTGCTGTCCAGAAGACCATCATTGACACCCTCAAGCAAGAGGGTAAGACACAGAAAGAATTTCTGAAGGAATAGGCTGTTCCCAGAGTGCTGTATCAAGGCACCTCAGTGGGAAGTCTGTGGGAAGGAAAAAGTGTAGCAGAAAACGCTGCACAACGAGAAGATGTGATCGGGCCCTGAGGAAGATTGTGGAGAAGGACCGATTCCAGACCTTGGGGGACCTGTGGAAGCAGTGGACTGAGTCTGGAGTAGAAACATCCAGAGCCACCGTGTACAGGCGTGTGCAGGAAATGGGCTACAGGTTGCAAATTTTGCATGTCATTGGGAAATCAAGGTGCCAGAGTCTGGAGGAAGACTGGGGAGAGGGAAATGCCAAAATGCCCACAGTCAGTGATGGTCTGGGGTGCCATGTCAGCTGCTGGTGTTGGTCCACTGTGTTTTATCAAGGGCAGGGTCAATGCAGCTACCTATCAGGAGATTTTGGAGCACTTCATGCTTCCATCTGCTGAAAAGCTTTATGGAAATGATTTCATTTTTCAGCACGACCTGGCACCTGCTCACAGTGCCAAAACCACTGGTAAATGGTTTACTGACCATGGTATTACTGTGCTCAATTGGCCTGCCAACTATCCTGACCTGAACCCAGGGATTAAAGTGAAAAAAAATCTTCTGACTGAACTTTTTTCAGGCCAAGCCATATTCCTTTAACAAACACTTTATTTAAATAGTCGAGACCAATAGCGTTAGGGGAGATTAAACCGCTTTAATATTGCCAGTTTGCATATTTTAAAAGCTATTTGTAATCTTTGAAAAAAAATATACCTTGACAAATAATCAACCATCTACCACATATCTTTTCAGTGCATGTTTTTATTTCTTATAACACCAAACAATGTTTTGTGAAACTCTTAATAATTAACAGAAAAAAGTAATAGCACCACCATTAAATTCCAAAAAGTGCTTTTTCAGTGCATGTTTTATGTATCTTAAAGAAAACATCTTCGTTTTCAGCTTAGATGACAAATCGGATTTCCAGTAAGCAGCAATGCCATGTGTGCAGGAGGCATGTGCATTAGACATAGACAATCTTGAAAGTGCACTCTTGTCTTTGACAACTGATTGCATTAAATTAACTAGTGGTTGTGAGACTGTGACCAGTGGCAGTTCTACACTGAAGTGTGCCCTGGGCGAGACTCCCTCCCGGCGTTGGGTTTACCGTCTATAAAGGGCTAACGGCTAATCGCGGCTAACAGCTAATCACTAAGTCTTCTGATCATCCGGGCTTAGTTCGCGACAGAATGAAGTATAAAGATATAAATAATAAAGAAAGAAATATATATAAGATATAAGCGGGTATAAACATAGTAAGGGCCCATCTGATTGGTCAAATTTGGACACACAAATGCTTGGCAAATAAAGTATTTATCACGATATGGTTATCGCGCATGCCATTATCGCGATAATGATATTTTTTCGATATATCGTGCAGCCCTAAATGACATCATATGAGATCTGCTCCCCTATTGCATGATTTATGCTTATGACAGCAAGGCCAGTGAGCCGTTCCTGAGACATGGTTGACCTCAGGTATGTCTTGATTAACCTGAGTTTGGAAAAGCTCCTCTCTGCTTGAGCTACAGTCACTGGCAATGTAAGTGCAATCCTGAGAGCAGTCCAAAAGTTGGGGTAGATCTCAGATAGATCCTTATCGTGCAGAAAAGTGAGAAGCTCAAAGAGACTCATGGTTTTTGATGGCAGTCATTAGACACTTTATTAATCTAATCTAAGGGAGGAACAATTAGCTACTTGGTTAATTTACTGCCTCAAATTATATGCTTTGTCACGCAACCGAGTTATAGCAAATGGAATTTTAAACTTTCTACACATATGTAAATTAAACTGGCTATTTACAGTATACTGTAAATATATTGTAAATATATCGGCTATAGCCAACATTAACATAATAAACAATGGAAATAAACAACTGTACTTACTGCAGTCTTGCTGCAAAGCATCATTTTGTGGTTACATTTTGTGGTATTTAATAGAAACCATTAGAATTTCTGTGATGGTTTGTAAATTAGGCTTTTATTGTGTGTGTTTAGCAAGGTAAGCATAGCAAGCATCATAAGCAAGAAGGCGAACAAACCTAAGAGTTAACGTTATACCACTAATTAACATAATGACATGAATAACTTAATCATACAGAGAGAACATTGTTATATACCTTTTATATTTTTTATATATAACCTATTATTTATAATTTATATAATATTTGATCTTTTACCCGTTTCTCCTCATCTTCTTTTCTTTTGTTTCTAAATTGGACCCCTGACAGTTTTGGTCTTTTTCTCTCCATCGCTGTGTTTATACTTTATAATCGACGATTCGACAATCAGCAGATTTCCCCCAACGCTGTCACTCACGACCAGAACTCAAGACTAAACCAATTCACCTCCACATCATAATCGCTTTTATTATCTATTGTTATTTGCCATTTCACACAATTAAATACATGAAAAAAGTGCAAATTACTGGTGTGTGTTTATAATATTTTGAATGAAATGTGCGTTATTTGTAAGAAAGTCAGGTAGACATCATTTAGCCCCCTTCTTGTCCGCTTCATTTGGGAGAGGTGAACTGTACTCTGCGCTCCCCGCCCCCGTCATCCCCTCTCCGCACCTCCCCCCCATCCCGGTCCTCTCTGCTCGCTCAGTTTCTGTGCGGCTCATTCAGGGGCGGCGCGAGCGCAGGTATCACAGATAATAGAAAACCGCTTAGCGGCACAGATTATTATTTTTTACTCCAGGTTCGTGTGCCGCCCCCCACGTGACATAAAAAAATGCCGCCCTGGGCGGCTGCCCACTTCGCCCTACCCTAAAACCGCTACTGACTGTGAGCGACAGGTCATGCTCCGATATGAAAGAACATACGCGCACTTTTACATCGCGCACACGGTCGGCCACAGATGTGTGAATCTCCGTTGTGGTTCTTGTCGCAGCAGACAGGGAGCATGTGTACTGTTAGAGCACGAACCGCAGCATTGTGACGAGCTGCTGACTGATGGCGAACTCGCACTTTTTTTTGCCATTATTGCCATATTGAAGTTTCCTGTGGCATACTGTGCAGAGACACCTACCTGGATGTTTGATTTTTTTTAGTCCACGAACTAAAAGGCTTGCCATTCTCCCCAATCTCGCTAAGCCAAGCCCATCTCCATTTATTTTTTTACACTTTTATCAATCTCCGAAACATCGGAGCCTTCCTGCATTAAGTGTGTCCATGCTATCTTAAATATAGTTATACCTCAGCCTGACATGTAGTTCCTCAAAACTAAACCAAAACCCGGAGTGGATTCATACCGGAGTGATAACAAAACGCTTAGAGTGGAGAGAGGAACGTGCAGTCGCTCCACTCCAGGCTTTGATCACATCCTCCTCAGCAGGCTGAATACACTGTCTTTCCTTAATTTAAGACCCATGTAAGCCTATATATACACAGCATTAACATTATGAAAAGTGAATTTTAAACATTAAGGACAGGCGGAACAGTGTGATTGACGGAAATCCGTCGTAACGACGGAGAACTTTAATCCCTGTGAACCCCATAGAGAATCTGTGGGATATTGTGAAGAGAAAGTTGAGAGACGACAAGAATCTGCAAAAGGATTCCCGACCAAGTATTGAGTGCAGAACTGAACATAATTATTTGAAGGTTGACTTTTTTTGTATTAAAAACACTTCTTTTATTGGTCGGATGAAATATGCCAATTTTTTGAGATAGGGATTTTGGGTTTTCATGAGCTGTATGCCACAATCATCAATATTAAAACAAGAAAAGGCTTGAACTACTTCAGTTGTGTGTAATGAATCTAAAATATATGAAAGTCTAATGTTTATCAGTACATTACAGAAAATAATGAACTTTATCACAATATGCTAATTTTTTGAGAAGGACCTGTATATTAAAAAAAATCTAATGTGTGCATTGTATCTATGGAAGATTTCAAAACATATGTTGCATATCTGTACATTTGTAAAAGTCAGATTTCCTAAAATTTAGGACCCACCTTCTGTCATTCATAAACAACTACCACTCCAAGTTTTTAGAGCGTTGTATAGTTCTAACCTTTTGTTTGTTTTTCATTCTTTAGATGCACTACAACAACAACAGCTGAAAGCTGAAGAAAAGGAGGCCACAGAGTTTCTTTGCTTCAACAGTTCAGAAATGGTTTCGTTATGCCCCAGAACGGCTGGGGGGAATTGCCCGTGGTGGAAAACCATAAGTTCAGACTCATGTCTTATTATCTGTTTTGCTGAGTAAATACATTTCAACTTACGAATAATGTTTCAGTCATCTGTTGTTTCTATTTGCATTTGACTGAATTTTGCTAAGGCAGGCTGCCATTTTTATATTATGGTTTTCCAGTCTCTTCTCTTGGCAGTTAGATTCTGTTTTATGAATTCAGAATTAACAATCTCTTCTAATAGTTCTCTTCTAAAAAGTCATTTTGTCATCCAGTTTATAATAATTTGTATGCAAGTTGTAGTGTGTTTTATTATATAGTTGTTTTATTGTAATTGTGATGTTACTTCCTGTTTAAATGGGTATGGAGCATAAATAAGTAAATATGTTTACATGTAAACTGAAGGATGTTGAGTTACTGACTTTTTGTTTAAAAAAAAAAAAAAAAGCTTTTCAGCCCTACATGGTCTCTAATTTAAAGAAATAAATCAAAACGGACATGATTTACTGTCATAGAATCTTGCTGTTCATAAAGCAAGACTAAACTATAATTGCTTCAATGTTGATTCAATGTAAAATAAGTGATTGAATTTACGTTGAACAAACATTGATTTTATGCCCATCTTGATCTATTTTTCATCATTGAAATAACATTATTTCAAGGTGCAAACCTGATGAAAAATCAACATTTAACATTGAAATTTCAACATTGATTCAATGACAAGTTGGTTGCCCAGATAGCAGAACAACATTGAATCATCGTTGAATCAACATTAAAGCATCAACCAACTTGTTATTGAATCAATGTTGAAATTTCAATGTTAAATGTTGATTTTTCATCAGGTTTGCACCTTGAAATAATGTTATTTCAATGATGAAAAATAGATCATGATGGGCATAAAATCAATGTTTGTTCAACGTAAATTCAATCACTTATTTTACATTGAATCAACATTGAATCAACATTGAAACAATTATAGTTTAGTCTTGCTTTATGAACAGCAAGATTCTATGACAGTAAATCATGTCCGTTTTGATTTATTTCTTTAAATCAGAGACCATGTAGGGCTGAAAAGCTTTTTTTTTTTTTTTTTTTTTTTAAACAAAAAGTCAGTAACTCAACATCCTTCAGTTTACATGTAAACATATTTATTTATTTATGCTCCATACCCATTTAAACAGGAAGTAACATCACAATTACAATAAAACAACTATATAATAAAACACACTACAACTTACATACAAATTATTATAAACTGGATGACAATATGACTTTTTAGAAGAGAACTATTAGAAGAGATTGTTAATTCTGAATTCATAAAACAGAATCTAACTGCCAAGAGAAGAGACTGGAAAACCATAATATAAAAATGGCAGCCTGCCTCAGCAAAATTCAGTCAAATGCAAATAGAAACAACCAAGTCAGAAACACAACAGATGACTGAAACATTATTCGTAAGTTGAAATGTATTTACTCAGCAAAACAGATAATAAGACACAAGTCTGAACTTATGGTTTTCCACCACGAGCAATTCCCCCCAGCCGTTCTGGGGCATAACGAAGCCATTTCTGAACTGTTGAAGCAAAGACAAACTCTGTGGCCTCCTTTTCTTCAGCTTTCAGCTGTTGTTGTAGTAGTGCATCTAAAGAATGAAAAACAAACAAAAGGTTAGAACTATACAATGCTCTAAAAACTTGGAGTGGTAGTTGTTTATGAATGACAGAAGGTGGGTCCTAAATTTTTGGAAATGTGACTTTTACAAATGTACAGATATGCAACATATGTTTTGAAATGTCCTACAATCTTCCATAGATACAATGCACACATTAGATTTTTTTGAATATACAGGTCCTTCTCAAAAAATTAGCATATTGTGATAAAGTTCATTATTTTCTGTAATGTACTGATAAACATTAGACTTTCATATATTTTAGATTCATTACACACAACTGAAGTAGTTCAAGCCTTTTATTGTTTTAATATTGATGATTGTGGCATACAGCTCATGAAAACCCTAAATCCCTATCTCAAAAAATTTGCATATTTCATCCGACCAATAAAAGAAAAGTGTTTTTAATACAAAAATAGTCAACCTTCATATAATTATGTTCAGTTCTGCACTCAATACTTGGTCGGGAATCCTTTTGCAGATTCTTGTGTCTTGTGTCTCTCAACTTTCTCTTCACAATATCCCACAGATTCTCTATGGGGTTCAGGTCAGGAGAGTTGGCAGGCCAATTGAGCACAGTAATACCATGGTCAGTAAACCATTTACCAGTGGTTTTGGCACTGTGAGCAGGTGCCAGGTCGTGCTGAAAAATGAAATCTTCATCTCCATAAAGCTTTTCAGCAGATGGAAGCATGAAGTGCTCCAAAATCTCCTGATAGCTAGCTGCATTGAGCCTGCCTTTGATAAAACACAGTGGACCAACACCAGCAGCTGACATGGCACCCCAGACCATCACTGACTGTGGGTCCTTGACACTGGACTTCAGGCATTTTGGCATTTCCCTCTCCCCAGTCTTCCTCCAGACGCTGGCACCTTGATTTCCGAATGACATGCAAAATTTGCGACCTGTAGCCCATTTCCTGCACACGCCTGTACACGGTGGCTCTGGATGTTTCTACTCCAGACTCAGTCCACTGCTTCCGTAGGTCCCCCAAGGTCTGGAATCGGTCCTTCTCCACAATCTTCCTCAGGGCCCGGTCACCTCTTCTCGTTGTGCAGCGTTTTCTGCCAGACTTTTTCCTTCCCACAGACTTCCCACTGAGGTGCCTTGATACAGCACTCTGGGAACAGCCTATTCGTTCAGAAATGTCTGTGTCTTACCCTCTTGCTTGAGGGTGTCAATGATGGCCTTCTGGACAGCAGTCAGGTCGGCAGTCTTACCCATGATTGCGGTTTTGAGTAATGAACCAGGCTGGGAGTTTTTAAAAGCCTCAGGAATCTTTTGTAGGTGTTTATAGATAATTAGTTGATTAGGTTAATAGCTCATTTAGAGAACCTTTTCATGATATGTTAATTTTTTGAGATAGGGATTTTGGGTTTTCATGAGTTGTATGCCACAATCATCAATATTAAAACAATAAAAGGCTTGAACTACTTCAGTTGTGTGTAATGAATCTAAAATATATGAAAGTCTAATGTTTATCAGTACATTACAGAAAATAATGAACTTTATCACAATATGCTAATTTTTTGAGAAGGACCTGTATGTGTTATTTCACAATCTGCAAATGTTGTCCTACAATGTACATATTCAATGCTATGAAAACAAATATACTTAATGTAACAATGTAGTCTTTTATGTGCAAAAAAAAAAAAAACCTGTAGGACCAAAAAAATAAATAAATAAAAAAAAAAAAATCAATCCGTGGCGACGGTTTTGCAATTTGTCCCCCGCACTCACAAATACTTAAACTGTTCCCTCAGTTTAACAAATCGTGGCCACGGATTAACAAACTGTATGCACAAATTTCCCAATCCGTACGCTCAGATACCGTACTGTTTGCATATTTATTCTTAACATGAAGACTTATGTTGGTGATTTTATTATAAGCTTTTTACCCAGAGTTAGATGCATGCTGCACTGTTAATGTTATTATTAAATAACGCCTATTACTACATTGCATTTAGTTTGAGAGCAAAGTAATGACAACATAAACTGTACATTATTTGTTTTGCATTGCTTTTTACCTTCTCCTCAAACTCACACTGCATGATTTTCAAAGTCATCGGATCACCATTGTTTTCACACTGTACTATCTGTGGTAGCATTTAGTTGCTGCTGTGTTCACACTGCACAATGAATTGGCGACAGGAGATTACACACTGCATGACTTTACAATAGGAAGAATCGCCAACAACTCTGTCTGGTGTGCAAGCTACAGCCAAACGCACACAAGAAGTGATAAGGAAACAACGCAAGATCATGCTGACATTGTGGTCTATAATTCCTCCCCGAACAAACAATAATTAAAAAAAGATGACGTCCTTGTTTAAGATCCCATATGGTCAAAACTGAAATTTCATGGCTTTTTTCATGGTAACTGAGGTCTAGGGGCTATGTAACTACCATATAAGTTTCAAAACAGTCAATCCACAGTAGAATGCACACAGCTTGCATAAAGTAGCTCTGCCTTTTCATGAGCTGCTGTGACGTCCAATCTACTCAGTCACCGCTTTCAGTCACCATCAACCACCATCCCACCCTTCTTTTGCCAAAACATCACGTCCATGCCATTGCTGAACAACAATAACATGAAAACAAGTCGAAAAAACGCTGTTCAGTCGATAGATGTCGAAACTACATCATTACACAGGCTTCCGAACAACATTAATATAAAAGACCAGTGGCACGTCAGCTTCAGCATCTTTCACACAGCCATTCCATTAAACTTTAAAAATTTAAATTAAAAATTTTATTTAATTAATAGAAGTTAATTGATAAAGAAAATCTATTTATGACAGCATTATGATTATTTATTAAAACTTCAGACAACAACAATTAGTGCCACGAGGTTATTTGCAACACTATATGTTCTACAAAATAGAGGACTACACACCTTACAGCGCAATATAATGTGGCTTTAGAAGAGGAAAGGTAGGATTAAGAAGTGAGCAAGTGATGAATTAGTATTATAGGTCCCAAGCAGATACAGTAACAATAATGGGTGCTCTACCTTATGCAGTCTCCATTGATGGCTAATAAACATTGATACAAGTAGGCTATGGTTAAAGTGGTGAACTTATAAAGTCTTAAATGTTTTGTTTTCCCTTCTCAACGCATTATGCATTTACTCACCAATAATGGCTACCTTTTTAATTTGGTCAAGTCTCCAAGTCGAAGGTGCCCAGCAGCAAATTCCGTACCATGGCAGTAGCAGAGGTGGCAAGGCGGGCTGCTCTCCACACTTCTGCCTGGCAAAACACCCCAGAGCCCTTTATAACTTCAATCTGAAAAATTATTTCACATCACAATATTAATTTATTGGCAACTTTTAGAAACTTTTCATGTTTCATACTGATTCTTATGTTTAGCTTCCCAATAGTTAATAGGATTTTATGTATAAATGCAGATTAATGATAATCTGGACATTCTGGACATTTGTTTACATGCAGGGTAAAACTGCAACAGGAACAGTACAAAATAAAAACTGAAAAAAGACGGACATTCAGAGTAAAACAGTGCAAGATAAAAAAAAAAACTGTACAAAACATACATGCAGGGTAAGCATTGGTGGGAGCAATGTCCGAGCAGTGTAGAGAAATATTTCTGTACGGCTTCATTGTTTTGTGCTGTGTAGTATAGTATTGTAATAGCTGATCAGAGTGATCAACTCCCCATGTGCTGGTTGTACGCAGTCACAGGACATGGAAATGTCTTTGTAGTCCATGTACCTTGTAATTTCACCCTCATCTTCACCGCGTCTACTGTAAAGCAGAATGGATGGTAGAACAGGTAGATACTTCTCGTGTGTCCATCCACTTCACAAATACAAGAGGTCCATCTGAATGGAGCTTGCGTGTCCTGATGTGAGGGGCTGGTGAAGGCAAGGGTGATGCAGACACATTCCTAAAAACAAATAAATAAAAAAATGTTAACCTATACTGTTCAGAGTAAATGGATGTGCAATTAATATGGATGCACAATATATACAGAGATGACCAAAAATGTATCCACACTTCAACATGAAAAATATACACCTCACTTCTGTAGGTCACATGACAGCATCAATGATGGTGATAGATAATACTACACACTGCAGCCATAATTCAATTTGAGTTTTAAAAAACACCATCCACTGGACATTACACACATATTGAACACATTCTAAACAATTACATCTTATCAGGTATTTGTAAATACACGCTAAACAAAAGGGATTATATACATTTACACCAAAGAAATATTCATAAGCATCACTTAGCTACATAAGGCTGTATTTTAGCCACCTGCAACTTGCTTGTTTGTGCTAAATAACATTACTGATAGCAGTGTTATAAGCTAACCAAAATGGAGCCAAATACACATTAGCAACCATAATCTAAAGCTATCCAAAACAAGGTGAATATAAACATCTGTAAACTCCATAAGGCATTAGCTTAGCCACCGGGAAATATCATGTTTGTGCTACATGAGGCAGCATGCTAGCATGATTTACCTAAACTATATAAATGGCATTGAAAGCCAATGTGTCACACAAGCTGACAAGAGCTAGCTGTAGTGAGGAAAATATTTACTAATATTAGTTTAATATTATCAGAATAAGAGTTATATAAGACTTAATAACTTACCCAGTGTAGCATGGGTCTATTCTCTGTTCAAAATGCTCCCGTTCGTCGTCGGAGTCACACAGTCTTCTTCTGAGGTAAATGTAAACTTTCCAGAACATTCTGAAGAGTTTCTTCGGATGTGTAAGCGCGTGCCATCTTCCAAAACGTGCTGAAAACTCACTGAATCGGAGTATTTTCAAGCCTGTCTCTCTGTGTTCGTTTTTTCATGCCGGTGTCCGGGGGCGTGGTCTAGTATGTAAATTACCCGGACTGATTTCCGTGTGATTGGCGCATGGGCGTGTCCTGCCTCGGGTCATTAGCATATAAGTGTGACAGAAATTCTGTGCCTCTCCTTGGTTTCATACGGATTACATAAACTGAGAATATTTGTTTTCAATGTGACTTGCATCATTTAAAAGTAGACACTTTAAGCTTTATATAGATATATTTCTAATTTCAGTTAATTTTAGTGACGTGTTTCAAAAAGATTTTCACGGAGACTGAGGTTTCATATATGTGCATATATCCTCATATACTGTATGTGGGCAATTAGGATTAGTTTTTTGCATTTTTTTTGTTAGTTCTTAGTTATTGCCTTGATAATAGAAAATATGAGCTAGGCATCATGTATGACAGTTGCCAAAGTGAGATATGAGCTAAAATTACCAGATCCTGCCATAGGAGACATATCTTGTATGTACATATACAGTAGGGCTTATATGTGGATATAAAGAAGCAATACAGGAGACCTATATGGCCTGTATATGCACATATATGCACCTCAATGTTGCCTACATGTGGCATATATACGCATATATGCAGCATATATACGCATATATGCAGCATATATATTATCATATATGTGCATATATACTGCATATAGGTTTCATATATGCGCATATATCCTCATATTTACATTTACATTTAGGCATTTGGCAGACGCTCTTATCCAGAGCGACTTACATTTTTATCTCATTATACATCTGAGCAGTTGAGGGTTAAGGGCCTTGCTCAAGGGCCCAACAGTGGCAACTTGGTGGTTGTGGGGTTTGAACCTTAGTCCAATGCCTTAACCACTGAGCTACCCCTGGCCCCATATAGGTGCGGTTATATGCGCATATATACTGCATATAGGTTTCATATATGCGCATATATCCTCATATAGGTTCTTTCCATGTGGGGCATGCACACTGCTCTGGGTCAGACACAGACAACGGGAAACAGGAACTAAGGTCTCAAACAAATGCTTCCCAACAGAATACCGTAGGTCGCATCGCCAAAATTCTTTCACCGTGAGTGGCAGGAACTTCCAGACTACAACATATTGAATTCTCATGCCTGTAGAGTGTATTATAATGACGTGGCGACAGTGTAAAAACACCCTCCGATGTTAAATGCGAGCCGAAAATTTAGTACTTTTGAACGGCAAACAGGAATTAAGCTCTCAAGTGAGTAAACTAGACAGCAAGGTAAATACACAAAACTTACCGTCAAATTGTTTTTTTTCCTCAATATATATATAATTATTATTATTATTATTTATTTTTTTTAAGCACCATGGCAAATCTCTTGTAGTCAATTTTTTAACCTGTTTTAAACACATACACACATGCATACACATTTTTATAGAAATGCACTTAGTTAATTTAATTTGCCTTACATTGTTGAATGAGGATGGGTTCCAAAACCAAAAACCAACATTGATTCAATGTTTGTCTTTTCAACACTGAAAAGCATTGAATTATCAACATTGATTCAACATTATTTAGCATGGAAAAATCAACCTCAACCAAAATGATGATTCTGATGAAATTTCAACATTGAATCAATGTCACCTTGCTATCTGGGTGATGCTTTAATGTTGATTCAACGATGATTCAATGTTGTTCTGCTATCTGGGTACCGCCCCTGGTGGCAAGGTGAGGCACTTCCTCACCTGCCTCCTATGAGTGCACGTGCCTGCTCATATGAGCTCCTGATCCAATAACCCCTGTCTGCAGCCTGCAGATCGGGGCGGGGCTGAATCTGGGGCGGGGCTGCACATGTTGCCCCGCCCACATGGTTTCTCATTGGTTGTAAGGAAAGTAATGACGTCGTGCAACGTTCCTCCCACAACTCCTCTCATTGGTTAGTGAAATAGATTGAAGTCGTTGCCACGATAAACAGGAAATGCCGTTGGAAACAGTACTTAGGAATTATACATTTTATACAAACGCTGAAATGCTTATTTATTCAGCTTTCAGATGCGTATAAAACTCAGTTAAGTTTTTTTTTTTAATGTACGCTTATTACTTGTTTGTGGTTCAAGGTTACATACATTTACAAGCAAGACTTCCGCTGTTTTTCTCCCATTTCTGGCAATCTGTGACTAAAAATTAAAATGTCAATCAATCGCGTTTATTTACAGCCTTTTTTCCGCTTTTTTTATTGTTAATAAAATACATAAATGTGGAATATTCTCAGCAAAAGTTTCCACTATCCATATGTTATTAAATTAATAAATAGAAAAGGGTTGTTAAACATTTATAAATACAAACATTTATGACACATGAATGAATTATGATGACACATTAATGAATTTCACTGTTATTTATTTATACTGTTCACAGTTATTTCTGATAGAGGAGAAAGCAGGTATTTATACATCTCTCTGTGGTCAAGCATTAATTCTCGCTATCTCCCAATCTAATAATGGCAGGTGAAACAGCAGTCTGGGTCCTCTGTGCCATCATAAAATCCTCTGAGGCAAACACGTTTCCCATTTCCGTAATAACTGAAGCAGGTCGTGAATAACATTTTACACATTTTGCATTCTTTAATTTCAAAAGGCACTCGTAATTCAGCCCTTGATGTTTCACTCCATTTTTCCCAGTTCACAACACCTGTAGTCAAAAACACACACACAAAGCAGAAGTCATCTAGGATTGTTAGCCATGATACAGCTTTAAAAATACAATAAGCAAAATTACATAAAAAAAAAAAGGACAGATGCTTACTGTCAAACCATGCATAGTGTGCCTTCTGTCTGAACTGGGTTCTGTTCACAATTGCACTAAAGCAACTGCAAGTAAGCGAAATATTAATGTAGGCAGCATCTCCATCCTGTAGCACTACTTCCAAGATCTCCATGGGTAACTGGAAAGTATTGTATATGGAATAGTTTTAAGCCTTCATTTGCTTAAATGAAACAGCACAGTATTACAGCACTTAAGAGACTTACATCCAAAAGTTTCAACTCAGGAGTCATGATTGCCTTTTGTGCCTAAAAAGGATAGCAGAGAAGACATGTAACTCTACATACAGTATGTTAAGAAAATACGACAAAAAAGTCATATTAAGTGTAATTAAATTACATTATTTTCAATTTGCCTCTTGAGTCTCTTTGTTCTTCAGACCTCTAATGAAATGTAGTAAAGGAGAGGTATGTTTATATAAATAAACCTTAAGGTGAAATTCTCCAAAAGAAGCAAATACCAACTCCTAATACCAGGCATGTCTGTCTGAGGGGAAAAAATTATACTTTCTAATTACTTTCTATTTATATGGCAAATATACATTAGAGTTTTTACTCACCTCTGTAAAATCAAAGTTCCCTTATGGTTGCAAAACTCAGGGAATACTGGAATTGTAAACATTACAAATACATTTGTTCTATACTTGATCAAAATCGAGTTAAAAAAAAAACCCATCAGCTCTATAAACTTACCATCAGAACAATGATTCAAGATTCAAAGATCTTTACTAATCCCAGAGGGAAATTGTTAATAAACAACAGACAAGCGACGAAGGTGGGATGCCACAGTTGTTGCTGAAATGTTGTCGTGGAAGGCCACAATCTACCTTGAAAAATAAATTATTTTAAATGCTTTTACATTTATTTATTCAAATGATTACTGGTACCATATCGTTGAAGTGTTCATACTTTAAAATCAGACATACTTAAAAATCACACATACACTGACATACTTAAAAATCATGCACAGAGCATTACAGGCTGGTTTGGCACAATAGTAAACAAACTAAATTGACAAAAGCTAAATTGTTAAACTCACCATCATGGTGCACTGCCAACTGGAACTGTTTTTTGATGTGATAATTCACCAACTGTGGCATACTGGTGTATGGTTTAAAAGATCCCAGGTTCAAACCCCACAACCACCAAGTTGCCACTGTTGGGTCTTTGAGCTAGGCCCTTAACCCTAAACTGCTCAGATGTGTAATGAGATAAAAAAAAAAAAAGTAAGTCGCTCTGGATCTGCCAAATGCCTAAATGTAAATGTAAATGTATGTGCAGAAAGGGCAATTGCTGCAGTAGTCTTTTAAATACTGCTCACACTGTCCCTTATTGCTTAATACTGTTTTGTGCATGTTTGCATAGATCATTGGTTTTAGTATCAAATTATTTAAATTGTGCTGTAGAAGTCATTTTTAATATAGTGATTTTAACTTGTACTTTAAAAGAGCAAAATGTTAGGATTTGTTTCTGTGAGTAAAATGATTCAGCACAAGGTGCATGAAAGGAGGGCTTGTTTTCTATATACAGTGGCTTGCAAAAGTATTCGGCCCCCTTGAACTTTTCCACATTTTGTCACATTACAGCCACAAACATGAATCAATTTTATTGGAATTCCACGTGAAAGACCAATACAAAGTGGTGTACACGTGAGAAGTGGAACGAAAATCATACATAATTCCAAACATTTTTTACAAATAAATAACTGAAAAGTGGGGTGTTCGTAATTATTCAGCCCCCTGAGTCAATAAAATTGATTCATGTTTGTGGCTGTAATGTGACAAAATGTGGAAAAGTTCAAGGGGGCCGAATACTTTTGCAAGCCACTGTACATAAATAAATAACAGTGAAATTCATTCATGTGTCATCATAATTCATTCATGTGTCATAAATGTTTGTATTTATAAATGTTTAACAACCCTTTTCTATTTATTAATTTAATAACATATGGATAGTGGATACTTTTGCTGAGAATATTCCACATTTATGTATTTTATTAATAATATTTAAAAAAAGCTGTAAATAAACTCGATTGGTTGACATTTTAATTTTTAGTCACGGATTGCCAGAAATGGGAGGAATTCAAGAAACAGCGGAATTCTTGCTTGTAAATGTATGTAACCTTCATCCACAAACCAGTCAAAAGCGTACATTAAAAAAAAACTTAACTGAGATTTTTACGCATTTGAAAGCTGAATAAATAAACATTTCAGCGTTTGTATAAAATGTGTAATTCCTAAATACTGTTTCCAACGGCATTTCCTGTTTATCGTGGCAACGACTTCAATCCATTTCACTAACCAATGAGAGGAGTTGTGGGAGGAACGTTGCACGACGTCATTACTTTCCTTACAACCAATGAGAAACCATGTGGGCGGGGTGACACGTGCAGCCCCGCCCCAGATTCAGCCCCGCCCCGATCTGCAGGCTGCAGACTGCAGACAGGGGCTTCTCTCCTGATGAGATGGCATCATTGAGAGACCTTGCAGCACTGGCTAAAGCAATATAATTTTATTTCCAATTTCCATCCTTGTCATTATTTACTGAACCAATGTTGGACCAACACACAAAAGATTTTAATGTTGATTTGAGAATTTATTTTTAAACATTACAAGGACTTTTAAGTTGGAAAGCAACTGGATACATTTAAGGAACTCAAGTCCTCCTTTCTATTATAATTATATAAGTATCCCCCCTCTTGTTATTGTTGTTTTTGCCGGTCATTTTCATTTGTATCTTATTTCCCTTCTATAATAATATGTGAATATAATGTTTATAATACTTTATACATGTTTATTAAATGTTAAGAAGATATAAAAAAAACATTAACTTTTTGTGACTTAAAAAAAAACATTTTTTTTTTTAATTATATGGTGTCCCTGCCATCCTGTAATTATATTGAACCATTGTTAATGTGTTCCGATTGTAACCTGAATTTACAAAGGATTTAATATATAACATTCTGAAAACAAAAAGTCAGGATACAATAATAATGCAAGCTGATTTGGCTGCTTTACTCCGTGCTTTACGGTATTTGTCTTGCAGTGAAATTTCCCTTATAGATCAGCTGACTTGGCTTGGTTAAGGCGAGGATAACAGCTAATAAGGAAAACAGCTATGGCTGCCGAGATTCATTCAAGGCCACAGAGCTCCAGACCTATACTGCTTAACAAAATCGAAGGGCACCAAGATTCCGTGACTGCTGTTATTTTAATCCAGAAGGAAGACGGAGTAATCACGGTCAGCGAAGACAGGTACAATGGTCGGCTTATAACATTTGTGCTACTAGTCGATTAGCCAGTTAGGCTAGCAAGCTGTTTGCATGACCACGGTTCGAATGACATGTTGTTAATCGTTCCTTAAAACGAATGTATTAGGGTTAGGGTTAGGAACGTTTGCTGTTTCTAAATATTTGCACTTGTTATGCGCTAAAATGCCCCCCCTGCCATGGATTGCCCCCCCTACATAATCGCTATCTAAGATTATATTAGAACATAAATTCATAGGTTTATTATTATCAAATATGATATTACAAATATAATAAACATTCTAGAGGAAGACTAAGAGGAGATTCATGGATGCAGTGCGAGAGGACATGACGTTAGTTGGTGTGAGACAAGAGGATGCAGAGGATAGGGTTAGATGGAGGCAGATGATTCGCTGTGGCGACCCCTGAAAGGGAACAGCCGAAAGACAAAGAAGAAGAAGAAGAAGAATAAACATTATACAAGCATTTGTATTAATGGTCTTGACGGCTGCCACGTGCCTAGAGTTTATTATATTTGTAATATCATTTATATATATAAAAAAATATATATGTTGTTTATGATGAAAAATTAGACGAAACTAAGTTTATTATAAAATAAAGAATATAAAAGTATACATGTACAGTATAAGAAAAAATATTAATATTTATATTTTTTCATGTACAACATATTTACTTTCATATTGCTTATTTTATTGTATTGTCTCATGTAATTTTTAATTTGTAAACCATTAACCTATGAATTTATGTTCTAATATAATCAGTGATAGCGATTATGTAGGGGGGGGCAATCCATGGCAGGGGGGGCATTTTAGCGCATAACAGCACTAACGTATGTTTTGTATATACAGTAACATGTAACTTTTATTCTGTTTGGATTGTTATCAACTTAAAGTTTCACCTCTGCAGTCATTGAGTTTACATCAATATATATCCTACATGTATCCTATTTGGACTACATACTGCACCCCCTGTACATCTATACCCCTGGACATACACTATATTGGCAAAAGCATTGCTTACCTGCCTTCACGTGCTTATGAATTGAACATCCAAGTAATACTGCATAGGGTTTGAATTTTGACATAAATGTGAATGTTTTCTGCTTGGTGGGTTTCCTCCAGGTACTCTGGTGGAAACTCTTAAGCTTTGTGGTTCTGAAGCTGCAGTTCTGAACTGACAGGTTTTTCAATTCTTGTTTCAGGACTATCCGCATATGGCTGAAGAGAGACAGTGGGCAGTACTGGCCTAGCATTTACCATACTGTTTCCTGTGAGTTCAAAGCATACATGAATATTCTGTTAAACTGTTGTCATCATTCAGCATTTAACTGATCTCTGTACAACCATTACATAACATAAAATTCTTTGTAATACATACTGTACTGTAAGCTTGGTCTACCAGCAGTCTCTTCGAATGAAATAATGTGCACTAATTGAATAAGTTTGCTTAAGGATACTGCTTTGGCATTCCTTGTGTTAAATAAGAATGGTCTTTTGTTTTTGAGAATGGCAAAGCCCATTCTTTTGATTTTGCTATGCATTTGATGACATTAGGATTTGAAATCAAAAGATGAATAAGGGACAATTGATCAGAATTTCACCATTTTATTTCCAGATATTGACAACTAGGTAGGTTAAACACTTCAAAACAAGACGTGGTTGATGGCAGAGCACAACATTTTTAGCTGAGCAAAAGTTCATAACATAGTCTTTAAGGAAGTAGCACTTAACACCGTGGTACCTCAGCATGTTGAATAAGTTCCAGAGGTGAGTTCTTAAGATTAAATTTTGTATTGCGAATACAAATGTTACCAGTTTCCAACACTATAATCATATTTTTACATGTAAATGTAGACATGTAGTTTAAGTAAAATATTAAATAAATGGACAGTAAATCTCGCTTAACTTTAATTTTTATGATTACTCTTCTCACGGGATGCTTTTAAACTGAAACTGCATGTCCTTGAGGCATGTCCACGTCCTTGAGGCTGAAACTGCCATGCATGCCATGTCTAGAGGAAGACCAAAGAGGAGATTTATGAGAGAGGACGATGAAGATATGCTATGAAGATGGCTGGTGTGAGAGAAGAGTATGCAGAGGATAGATGGAGATGATTTGCTGTGGTCGACCCCTGAAAGGGAACAGACAAAAGAAGAACAATTTTTCGGGCGTCATTTTTTCCCCGTAGTGCTGCATAATCTTTCTGTCTCTTTGTGGATCCATCAAAATTTAATTACTCATCACTGGGACAGTGCCACAGGACAGAGTTTTTTTTTTTTTTTTTTTTTTTTTCCCCCCCCACCATGCTCCCGGATTGACTCATAAAGCCTGTGAGGCAGATACAATACTCCTGCACCCTCACACGCACACACTTGTCCAGTATACAGCACCCGCGACTATACATCCATTCACACAAATTTTTTATGTAGTTGTAATAGTCCTATTTTTTTGTGCACTGCTATGTTTTTGTATGATACACATTTGGGTTTGATATGTTGATTATTTAATGAGTGTGTGTATGTGAGTATGTGTGTGTGCCCTGTGATGGATTGGCACCCTGTCCAGGGTGTACCCCGCCTTGTGCCCTAAGTTTCCTGGGATAGGCTCCAGGCCCCCGCGACCCTGTATATAAGGATAAAGCGGTATAGAAAATGAATGAATGAATGTTGATTATTTACACAGAAAGACAAACAATCTTGGTTAATTAATGAGCGGTACAAACATTCTTGAGACCCATGGTGCTATGTCTTCGTGAAACCTTGCACAAAATTAAAACAAATATGTAAACAAACTTTGCTTGGCTTTCCACTGATGCAAACAAGTTTTGATTGGAAGTATGCTAAAAATGCTTTGCATCCCAAGGCAAAAGTTTTGTTCTTAAGGCGAAAATTCGCGAGATTAGATGTTTGTATGCAGAAGTACCAAAAGTGCATCAATCTAACAGTCAGTTTTGGGTTATCTCCCTTCATGATGATTCCTCCCAGTTAGATTAGATAATTTCACAAATTGCCAGACAGGATGACTTCTGAATTTATTCTGTTGAATTACATCATCAGTAAAATTAGTATCTGGTATCCAGAAGCAGTCAGCATCTCAATCCCTGCCACCACTATCACATTCTTTAAAGATCTTTTTTGTTGGCACATTCTTAAAATATTTTTTCTGTTTTGAATGATAAGATCCTCACTTTCTCCACCCTTTCACATCATTTGGTGGCAATTAATTTTGGTTACTAAACCTTTGTGGGTCATCTCTGTTTCTTTGGAAATTTCAATCTGAAATTACAATTCTGACTGATTGTGTGTGGTATGTATGTGGCAGTGTTGGGTGTAACACGTTACAAAGTAACGCGGTCGAGTACTTGGATTACTTTTTTGATGTAATTAGTAATCTAACCATAATCAAACAGCAGCAAAACGGAGCTCATGGTGGTGGCACAGGCACCACTGCTTAGGAAGGTTGGGGACCTCCACCTGGATGTGGATGGCTGTTCCATCACTCCATCCCCTGAAGTCTGCAATTTGGGCATCATCCTGGATCCTACTCTATCATTTCAGTCTCATATCAAAAGAATTACCAAATCTGCCTTCTATCACCTAAGGAACATCTCCAGACTCAGGCCCTCACTCTCTGTTTCAGTAACAGAGACCCTCATCCATTCTTTCATCTCCTCCCGTCTAGACTATTGCAATGCCATCTTGTCAGGTCTGCCAAACAAAGCCCTGGATAGACTGCAATATGTCCAGAATGCTGCTGCAAGGGTTCTAACAGGCACTAGGCCCTGGCACCACATCACTCCCATTCTCAAACAGCTTCACTGGTTCCCCATCAAATCCCGCATCAGTTACAAAGTCCTCCTCCTCACCTACAAATCTCTCCATGGACTGGCTCCCCACTACCTTACTGATCTCCTTCACCCCTACACCCCTCTGAGGTCCCTGCGATCCTCTTCTAAGGGCCAGCTGATCGTCCCCCGCAGCAGACTCAAGACCTTTGGCGACAGAGCCTTTAATGTAGCTGCCCCCAATCTCTGGAACAAGCTACCCCCTCATGTCCAGTGTTCCCCTTCACTACCCCTGTTCAAAAAGTACCTCAAAACACATCTCTTCACAGAGGCCTTTGGCCTCTAGTGCCCCCCTCCCCCACGTACATGATTACATTACACACGCCTCATACTGTAAAGCGACCTTGGGTATTTTGAAAGGCGCTATATAAAGCTGAATTATCATTATTATTATTATTATTATTATTATTTTATAATATTTATATTTAAAAAAAATTAATCCGTTATTCAGACAATTTATGTAATCTGTGAGCCAGACAGCAATGATTCCGTTATTGTGTGTTTGGTAAGTTGTCCTACAAGCCCCGCCCCTGATAACCCGCCCCCTGTGTTATTCCTGCTGTTCTACCCCTATCTCACCTATGCGATTTGACTCGTGGTGAGAAGCGGTATTGGACACTGTGAGCCACCGCGAGTGACCCATTCCAAATGTTTGTATTGGCTAATCAATGATTCTAATTTATTTCCCCTTTTTTCTCAACTTCAAATTGGCTTGCTTATTTCCTATGGTCTGCTGTCTGGTTTTCATTATGGTTTATCATCTTATCATACATTGCAGTCTTTGTGGGAAAAACACAGGACTCAAGCCAAGAGTAGACATTCAGAGCTAGTAATAATATAAGTCTAACAGTGTTCACTTGGGTAACAATATTTTTAATACTTGAAAAATGGGTGGGTTCAGACTAATGATGTGAATTTGTTTAAAAAAAAATTATTTTAATACCAGGAAATGAAAACTTAAATTTTTATTTGGTCTATTTGTCCCATTCAATTCAATAAAATTTTATTTGTATAGCGAAATTTTAAAATTGTCATTGTCGCAAAGCAGCTTTACACAATCAAAAGAATTATTTAAGTTTGTATGGAATGTGTATGCATATAAAGCACTTGATTGCAAAACTTTAGTGTATAGCATAAGCAGAAGAATTGGCCTTGCTATTTCTTAGATTTTGGAGTACTGTATATGCATATTCAGCTCGTATTTTGTTTTGGAATAGTCCTCTGCTTGTATTACCTATTTGGTTAGCATATTTAGGATCCAGTTTCTGTCTCAATAAATCTAAACAATATGTAACAAGATAAAGAATTTAGCCCATGTTCATATTTCCCAATCTCAGTTTTTTTTTGCATCTCTTGCCTTTTCCCAGCTCCATGTACGTGTGTGGCATACCACCAAGAAAGCAGGCGGATCTTCATAGGACAGGACAATGGATCTATTGTGGTAATTTAGTCTCTGGTCCTTTCTACTGGCCAACTTAGTTAGGGACATTTTTCTACAGAGTGTTTGCGACTGACCTTGCCGATTTCCTTGATCCACTTTTGTTGGGCTGTTTTCTGACTGCTGTAATTTTGTTTATTTAGTCTTCGATTGGTGTCTATAAAATCCTAAATGCCATGCCTAAATGCATGGGCTGATTCGAACAGAGGACAAAGGTAGAAACATTAATTCATACAGAATACCTGCCAGTCTTTCCCTGGTTGCAGATCCAAGTGGAAGTTATTACATTGATCTCTTCAAAATATCTAAAACCTGAAGTACATGTTATTGGATTTCATCTCTATTTAAATCCTCTAAAAGTTAGATGCAATAAATAGTTGTTATGAGTGGTTATAATATCTAAATAAATGGAAATTTTAAGGTTGGAAATGTAAAATATAATTTTTCTTCTAGTGTTTCACTCACTCATCTTCAATACCGCTTTATCCTGTATTCATGGTCGTGGGGACCTGGACCCTATCCCAGGAGGCTCAGGGCACACTCACACACTCATTCACACAGTACGGTCAATTTGGGAACGGCAATTAGCCTAATCTGCATATCATTGGATTATGGGAGAAAACCGGAGTACCCGGAGGAAACCCACCAAACACGGGAAGAACATGCACACATCTTCTAATGTCTAATAGGCAGAATTTGTCCGCCAGCCTGCTGATTATCTGGTCTTTGTCCACAATCTTTTTGGTTTAGATGAAAATTTACTACCAATCACATTTATATATTTAAATCAAGGTTGGGAATTATAAATTCAATACTGTGATATTTTCAAGCACGGGTGATTCTGGGATCAGATCTTTGAAACACAGAAGTTTGCATGTATAATGTCTTGCTATTAATAGTAAATATATTTTTCATGCCATATTTAAAAAAAAAAAATAGAATATGCTGGGTGTTAGTCCTATGATTTGGGCGTGAGCTTTGCACCTGGTTCTCCATGTTCTGCAGTGTTTCCCCACAGGTCTAAAATATACTTGCGGTGGTAGCCCTCAGAACGGGCTGGCTCGCACGCACACGCACACACACACACACACACACAGATGTTGCCATTAAGAATGCACTTTTTTTTTCTTGCGGAAGGTCGCAATTTGTCTCGCAACCAGCTTTTTAGAATTATATGAATGTATTGTGCTTCACAGAATAATTGGCAGGTGGCGCATGGAAGGACTTTATAAGTTGTGCTTTAAAATTCATAATAGCGAGTTTGTTATATATTTTTTGATATGTCTTAACGGAAAAAACAATGAAAGACATGGCAATGTCTCGGTTTATATTGTCTTAAAATTATTTTCATTTCCTGATAGCAGGCTATTTGATGGTGTTAACTATGCAAATGTCATGATTCATGAAAATGTGTCGACATTTGATCACCATCTGAAGACATGAATGAAGAAACAAACAAAAATGTTATATTTTCAGTTACAGTGGTTACAAAATCGGAGCGTCGTATGTAACGTCGCCGCCGCATTACGGGATGTGCATTTGCTGTGCATTTGCTGGCTTTTACCACTGAGTGGCGCTATATAACTACAGACTGACGCCTCATGCCTTAGTTCATTCTCTGCCTCAATAATACACGTACTGTAATAGCCGATAACATCAAGTGAAACACTGTAGTTGACCGAATTCATAATCACAGTACTATAATTACAGTACAAATGTAGAATTCAAATTAAATCAAATCTTATTAAGATCAAATTTAAGCACAATAAATATTAACACAGTGAGCCTTTAGATTTTATCACGTGTAATTAGAAAAGAAGTGTGTAGGGTTTTATTTAAATATAAATTTCTAAACCAATAAGATCAAATAACACCAAGTTATTATTATAACAGGCTTACTTCGTCACTTATCAAAGAAGTACACTTGCTTTCAAAGAAGTCGAGTGGCTTATTAAGGTCTCTGGTGTGCATTGTCTTTAAGTGGCCGCTTGGTGTAGTGGTTAGAACACTCGGCCAGTGATCTACAAAGCACCGTTTCGAATCCCGAGTGATGTTTTAAAATTGTTTTATTTTAAAATTAAATAAAATGTTTTAAGTGCGCTTAAGGTAGAGTCTTATAAAGGCTATGTAGACTTATATAGTTTTGTTATATATTTTTTGCACATTAATCTGAGTCCTCATCTGTTAGATCTGTTTAGTTTTTTTTTTCCTGCCGGGACGAATGCGCGGTTCCATCCCTTTCCCGCCTATTCAGGGAGCCTACGGAGTGAGCGATTAACCATAGTCGAATCGATTGGTGTGCGTCCAACTCACGTTACTCGTGTGCTATTCATGCCGGCTGGTGATAATTAACGTTAATATGATCTCGGGCTTGCTCACGATGCTCAACATCTATAAAAATAGCAAAGTATTGTGTATAGAGTGATAAAAAAAAACTATCTAACGCATGTTAGAAAACATAATTTCCTGCATTTTTTTTTCTGCTTCAGGAGTCAGTCTGTTCTGAGACAGTGAGAGTAGAGGAAGTGGGCAGATTCAGAACCAGGGAGGGAGCCGGAGACAGCAGAACAAAGAGATGATATTGCCAGCACCAGCACAGGGAGCACAGTTTTTAGTTTAGATCTCATGTTTACATTTTATTGTATGTTGATGGCTTGACTGTAAACAACATAAACAATGCAATAAATTTATAAAAATATATATTTATTGTCCCCCCTGCTGTTAAATGAAATTTGCGTTATTTTACGTTAATGTTACGTTATTACATTATTAACGTCGACAGAATAAAGTAAAGTTTTATTTCTGGAATTGATGCACGGGCTTCATCTTAGGCTTTTTTTTCTTTCGGTTCTTTCGTTTCTCAGCGCCGGACTGTTGATGTCTCTTTCCAGGACCAGGCATATCGTTCAATTATTATAATTCTTTTGGCCAAATACTGTAGGCAGCCGTAACAGAGGTGAGGGCGCGCGCGTCATCACGTGTGCTTAGCCGACTCTGCGTTCACCGTAGACTTCAATATAGACGTTTATATTTTTGTTTATTTCTATATGTATGTTATTAATATTAATTTTTTAGAGATTGTGTGTGTGCGTGCACGGAGAGTTTGTGTTGATAAGTTTATGTGGATAAGTTGATAAGTGTATCAGAAAGCATTAAAATGTTCATTTGAATTAAAATGACACACACACGTCTGTATATACAGTATATCAATTACATATATATCAGTTTCATTAGTTCGTTCATTCTATTTGAAGCTTCGGATGTTTGTTTTTTTCTTGGTTTGGTTAGATTAGTTCTAAACTCGCTTCCGTGAAACTATCGCTAAAACAATGTGTGTAAAACAAGAGTGTCATAGTCCATTGTTAGTTTTAATGATCTGGCTGAAACTAATTATCACTACATAAGTACCCTAACACCATTGATCATGAGTCTCAGCTGAACCTAATTCTATACTTGTAACAGAAAATGTAGATGCAGATTCCAAATGTGTATTTATATAATAGATAGATAGATAGATGTGTGTGTGTGTGTGTGTGTGTGTGTGTGTGTGGGCTCTACGCAGGGGCAAGAGAGGGCAGCGCACCCTTAAATGTCTGCACATGTTAATATATTCCTAAAATGTATATATTACAAGTTGATAAACTGATCTGCGGTAGCGGAAAAATCCGCTGAAAATGACAGGCTGCAGCGCACACACACACACACACACACACACACACACATACACACGCACGCGCGCACACACACACACACACACAGACACACCTCCCTTGAGCCCTGCGTCTGTCGGATTTCAGCGGTCACGGAAAGACTTTGAAGCAGTTTATATATGAATCTAAGCTTGAACTTATCAGCATTGTAAATATATAATACTTTTCAAATAAAATCGCTATTACTTTGACCCTGAAGTTTAGTTTAGCACACACAAAAAACAGAAAAGTCATTTCTGGTAAATCAACGGAATGTGTAGTTTATTTACAGTAATTCATTAAAAAATGAATATACATTGTACAGTACACGGTAAACACGGGAAAGATTACAAAATGAAAAAAAAAACAGTGTCTACTTTATAAACAGCTTAGTATGTGCGTCGAGATGCTGAAATCCCTTGCATGTTTTTGCTTCCAAGTGGAGAGATATTTGACCGATAGCCTAGAACAAAAGATCTATAGGTGTGATCACAACCCCCTCCGACCGACCGTGCCATCAATCACTGACCACCTCAGAAGTTCCCTCCAATGTATGGCTGCAATACTTGTTTTGCAAGTATTTTTAACACCATTCAAAGGCTTACAAGTTCCATTCAACATATAATGATGTCTCCACATGTTAATATATTCCTAAAATTTATATATTACAAGTTGATAAACTGATCTGCGGTAGCGGAAAAATCCGCTGAAAAAAGCACAGGCTACAGCGCACGCGCGCACACACACAGACACACACACACACACACACACACACAGACACACCTCCCTTGAGCCCTCGGTAAACATCCAAGCACTGAGGCACGCAAATCCCCTGACCACAATAAGGTGGCAATCCCTCAGGGGGGGGAAGATGAAAAATACAAATTAAATAAATAAAACAAAATAAAATATCCTTAATCCAGATTTTATCAATCAACGACATAATATTGATCTTAGCTGGATGGTCTAATTCTCAAAACCGTTTAACCTAAAGAAAAACTTAACACACTATAACTAGAATATTTACAAAACTGAAAGGTTGTCTTATGTATAATAAAAAAACCTCATAACTCAAAAAGATCATATTATGTTTTTATATTTTTTTTTCGATTTTTTTTTATAGTAACTGAACAGCTCTCTTCTCTCCAATCCACTCCTAAACCACAGTCTCCTATTTCTCTGTGCGTGCTCTTCAGCCTGTGAATGAATACACGCAGCGGAGGTTTTGTAAACTGTAGAGATACAATAATTTTACTGCTGGAAAATCAGCATTTTATCTAATTTGAAATATAAACCTAATATTATCTGTTACTTAATATATTTTCTTTTGATGATGAGAATAACAGCCTACTGCATTTCATTATTTATAATAACACAAAAAACAATATTACAATATTTGATATTTTAATATAAACTCGGTATCATTATCCTCCTTGTGTATGTGTAAAAAACATTTGATTTGTTCTATTTTTTATTCTGATAGTGTGCTCAATTTGTTTCTAGTAATTTATATATTTAAATTCGGATGCCTTTTACTGTTACAAATTTAACTCTTTGCTGTACAAGCCCTTGTGTTGTTGTTTGTGCTGCTGTTCTTTAATAATACCAATAATCAGATACAAACAGTCTGTCTAAACGAAAATTAAGCAATGCTTCTTAACTCATCATTATGTGGATATTTTTCATGTTCGTTGGATAAAGTATGTACTGTAATGATTTGGTCTACTCTGTACTGTATGTGCGTGAGAGAGAGGGGTGTCGCGGTCGTGAAACAAAGGCTCATTTCAGCTCATTCAGTTTCTCTGAATGGATAGGTGAGAACAGCTGATTCACGGTGAATAATTTGCATTTGAGTGTTGCCAAGTGAAAAGAAGACAAAAATCAAGACGAACAACATATAAAACTGAGACAATATTTTAAAAAGAATCGCAATCAACCTGAACAGGTAAACTGGAATAAAATCAGTAGCAGCATTAACTAAAGTAATTAGTAATTATTAGCTGCTACTGATTTTATGGACTCATCACGGTTAAATACGTTGGTCACATGCCAGCTGTATAAGCCGGTTAAGGGACTCATTACGGTTGTATATCGTGCTCTGAATAATAAATTTTTTGTTTGCTGTTTGTTTGCTGAGTAAAATTAAAATAGAACAATTTTTTAAAACAGCATCATCCAGGATTCGAACTGACGCTTTGTAAATCCATGACCGAGCGCTCTAACCGCTACACCAACCAGGCACTAAGAGGCAACACTCCTCCGTGACGTTAATAAGCCACTCGACTTCTTTGAAAGCAAGCGTTAAATAAGTAACGAATTAAGCCTGTTATACAATTATACTATTTGCACGTGTATTTTATCTGTTTTAAACTTGGTGTCATTTGATCTTATTAGTTTAGAAATGTTTGTAAAAAAAACTATTGTTATCAAAAATGTAACAGATGTAACACCGGACCTCATTACCCACAATGCATCTCCCGCACTGGACTACACTGCCGTAAACAGCTGTCGTAAATCAAAACTCCCGGTACTGCAGATGGCCAGCACTTTTCATCAGTATAATGACACACACACACACACAGCAGCAGCAGCAGACCGAGCCGTCACTCCCCTAAATTTAAAGAATACAAACTGGTTGCGTGCGAGTTTGCTGTTTTTTCTATAGTATGCTGAAGCAAAATCAAAATACAACAATTTTTTTTTATTTTAATTTTGCTATAATTAAAATAAAAAAATTTAAAACATCAATCAAATCATCAAAAAATGCAGGAAATGATGTTTTCTAACATGCGTTAGATAGTTTTTTTTTATCACTCTATACACAATACTTTGCTATTTTTATAGATGTTGAGCATCGTGAGCAAGCCCGAGATCATATTAACGTTAATTATCACCAGCCGGCATGAATAGCACACGAGTAACGTGAGCTGGACGCACACCAATCGATTCGACTATGGTTAATCGCTCACTCCGTAGGCTCCCTGAATAGGCGGGAAAGGGATGGAACCGCGCATTCGTCCCGGCAGGAAAAAAAAAACTAAACAGATCTAACAGATGAGGACTCAGATTAATGTGCAAAAAATATATAACAAAACTATATAAGTCTACATAGCCTTTATAAGACTCTACCTTAAGCGCACTTAAAACATTTTATTTAGTTTTAAAATAAAACAATTTTAAAACATCACTCAGGATTCGAAACGGTGCTTTGTAGATCACTGGTCGAGTGTTTTAACCGCTACACCAAGCGGCCACTTAGAGACAATGCACACCAGAGACCTTAATAAGCCACTCGACTTCTTTGAAAGCAAGTGTACTTCTTTGATAAGTGACGAAGTAAGCCTGTTATAATAATAACTTGGTGTTATTTGATCTTATTGGTTTAGAAATTTATATTTAAATAAATAGTAAACTTGGCCGATTTCGTTATAATTTTGTTTGATGAGTGGGGCTTGAAAATTCTCTTGAAAAATATGGTCATTTATTTCAGTTAATAAATCTACTATAATTTTTTTTACTCATTATTGTACAGTACACATTAATAGCTCTGGTTCAGATTTTTCATGTTTGTTGTGGAAATTACCATCACTGTTGTATTTACTGCAATGAATGAAAATGTCACTTTGCGCCACCTGGCGGCCATTTTACGAATGACTTTGAAATGCAACTGATTTATTTTGGCCGCTGTTGCCTTTAAACGGCGGTATACGCGGCGAGATCGCCGTTCCAATTTTGTAACCACTGTAAGAAGAATCTTTCCCTGAGAAAAAGACTTGTCGCATGAATCTACACGAAGTGCTTCTGGATTTTTTTTGCTGTTTGTATCCATTGCAATAAGCATTGAATAAATATTTAATCAGTTATTTGACCACGGCTGGAAATAATAGCTGGAATGTGGTTGTGAATTTATGACTTAAATAAAGCTGCTCATCGGTGTGTGTGAACCTGCAGTGCTACTGTCACTTTACAAAAGGTAGCGTTTTAATCAAAAGGCTGACAAATATGTGCACAAAATATGATCAGATTTATCAATTAAAAATACTGACGCACTCCCCCAGAAATGCAACAAACACAAATATATAGGCTACTTTCAATAAACACTGACTTTTACAACGTGATGGCGTGCTCCAATGTGAGGTGCTTTATTCAAGTCATAACACATTCTTGCTGTGTAGGTTATTATTTTTTTTTTTTGTGTGCACAAGAAGTGCATTTCAATAATTGTTTCAGAAACCATTCTTTATTTATTTTTTCTGTTTCCCTCAAAAGATGCCCTGTCTTATGGCGTTCATCCTGAGCGCACAATTTTGAGAGCAGACAAGGCATGCTATGCTCAAAACTAGCCAATCTCGGTGTTCCACACACTACTTTTGATTGGCTATTTCTCTTCTATCAGATGGCACTATCGACCGCATAATGAAAGCATTGTAAATAAAGGTTTATAAGAGAAGGGACGAGTTGTCCGATTTGAATTTTAGTCGACGTAGTCTAATGATAAGTTGTATTATAAGGTGTATATGGAAAATTAGATAAGTAAAAAAAAAGACACAATGGACAAATGAAACTGGTATATACTAATACTTCGTTCAATAAACATTTTTATTTTTTATCCATTTTATGTTTCTGGAGAAAAATTTTAGGCAGAGGCGTCTGCTCTGTCTTGTTAATTCATTTTAAAACCTCAGTTTCGCCACAAGCGAATAACTTCACATTTTATGTATAAATTCAAATACATAAATAGGTTGTTACAATGGAACGTAACTAAAAACTGCATTTATGACCCAAAAAAAATAAAAGCATTGAGATTATATATTTGTCGTTGTGTTTATTTGATTAAACTGAAACAAGTTCTTTAATAATCAGCATGGACACTGAAATAGTTGAAAACTATAGTCTAATGCCACACAAAAAAATATATAATTATGAAATATAGTAATGTAACGCTATATATATATATATATATATATATATATATATATTTTTTTTACATTTCAGCAACCTAGGCAATATGAAATGAATTTTAATGAATTTGAATTATACAAATGTGACTAAGTTAAAAGGTGTTTAAGAAAAACAGCACAGTGTTTGATAAGATCACTTGTGTTTGTTTTTGGTTGTTTCTCTGACCAATTAATAATAATGCGCACATTTTTGCACACAAACAGGTTTTTAAAGCAATGCTAGTTTTGGTTCTACATGACCCATCAGAAAACCCAAATACATAGTGTGATGTCTGAAGCATCAACATTAACACACTGTTCATTTATTTATTTATAATTTATTTTTATTTTTTTATTGGGCCAGTGCTGTTTGCCGCTTGGATCAGGGTTAATTCTCCTGTTTTTTAAAAAATATTTATTAATTAATTTTTTAAGTGCACCCGTTCACTATGAACTGTGATGCTTTGAAGAGCATGTGCGACATTCTTATGCGTTTTATGGAAACTGGTATTCACTGCATTTGCTTTCTCTCTGTTCTGCTCAGTCTCTTTGTGTTGCCACCCATGTTGCTTCACAGAATAATTGGCAGGTGGCGCATGGAAGGACTTTATAAGTTGTGCTTTAAAATTCATAATAGCGAGTTTGTTATATATTTTTTGATATGTCTTAACGGAAAAAACAATGAAAGACATGGCAATGTCTCGGTTTATATTGTCTTAAAATTATTTTCATTTCCTGATAGCAGGCTATTTGATGGTGTTAACTATGCAAATGTCATGATTCATGAAAATGTGTCGACATTTGATCACCATCTGAAGACATGAATGAAGAAACAAACAAAAATGTTATATTTTCAGTTAAGAAGAATCTTTCCCTGAGAAAAAGACTTGTCGCATGAATCTACACGAAGTGCTTCTGGATTTTTTTTGCTGTTTGTATCCATTGCAATAAGCATTGAATAAATATTTAATCAGTTATTTGACCACGGCTGGAAATAATAGCTGGAATGTGGTTGTGAATTTATGACTTAAATAAAGCTGCTCATCGGTGTGTGTGAACCTGCAGTGCTACTGTCACTTTACAAAAGGTAGCGTTTTAATCAAAAGGCTGACAAATATGTGCACAAAATATGATCAGATTTATCAATTAAAAATACTGACGCACTCCCCCAGAAATGCAACAAACACAAATATATAGGCTACTTTCAATAAACACTGACTTTTACAACGTGATGGCGTGCTCCAATGTGAGGTGCTTTATTCAAGTCATAACACATTCTTGCTGTGTAGGTTATTTTTTTTTTTTTTTGTGTGCACAAGAAGTGCATTTCAATAATTGTTTCAGAAACCATTCTTTATTTATTTTTTCTGTTTCCCTCAAAAGATGCCCTGTCTTATGGCGTTCATCCTGAGCGCACAATTTTGAGAGCAGACAAGGCATGCTATGCTCAAAACTAGCCAATCTCGGTGTTCCACACACTACTTTTGATTGGCTATTTCTCTTCTATCAGATGGCACTATCGACCGCATAATGAAAGCATTGTAAATAAAGGTTTATAAGAGAAGGGACGAGTTGTCCGATTTGAATTTTAGTCGACGTAGTCTAATGATAAGTTGTATTATAAGGTGTATATGGAAAATTAGATAAGTAAAAAAAAAGACACAATGGACAAATGAAACTGGTATATACTAATACTTCGTTCAATAAACATTTTTATTTTTTATCCATTTTATGTTTCTGGAGAAAAATTTTAGGCAGAGGCGTCTGCTCTGTCTTGTTAATTCATTTTAAAACCTCAGTTTCGCCACAAGCGAATAACTTCACATTTTATGTATAAATTCAAATACATAAATAGGTTGTTACAATGGAACGTAACTAAAAACTGCATTTATGACCCAAAAAAAATAAAAGCATTGAGATTATATATTTGTCGTTGTGTTTATTTGATTAAACTGAAACAAGTTCTTTAATAATCAGCATGGACACTGAAATAGTTGAAAACTATAGTCTAATGCCACACAAAAAAATATATAATTATGAAATATAGTAATGTAACGCTATATATATATATATATATATATATATATATATATATATTTTTTTTTTACATTTCAGCAACCTAGGCAATATGAAATGAATTTTAATGAATTTGAATTATACAAATGTGACTAAGTTAAAAGGTGTTTAAGAAAAACAGCACAGTGTTTGATAAGATCACTTGTGTTTGTTTTTGGTTGTTTCTCTGACCAATTAATAATAATGCGCACATTTTTGCACACAAACAGGTTTTTAAAGCAATGCTAGTTTTGGTTCTACATGACCCATCAGAAAACCCAAATACATAGTGTGATGTCTGAAGCATCAACATTAACACACTGTTCATTTATTTATTTATAATTTATTTTTATTTTTTTATTGGGCCAGTGCTGTTTGCCGCTTGGATCAGGGTTAATTCTCCTGTTTTTTAAAAAATATTTATTAATTAATTTTTTAAGTGCACCCGTTCACTATGAACTGTGATGCTTTGAAGAGCATGTGCGACATTCTTATGCGTTTTATGGAAACTGGTATTCACTGCATTTGCTTTCTCTCTGTTCTGCTCAGTCTCTTTGTGTTGCCACCCATAAATTAACATTCAAATAGAGTTATTTTATTTTTTTTAGTATTAGTTTATAATTAAACATATCCATTTAGTTTGTTTATATCGATTCATATATATATATTTTTTCTAGCTAGATATCGGGTTGCCATGAGAGGTTATTCATTTACGTCATTTTGACCTTGGTTCTCTCACCTGACCTGATGCTGTTTTTGTCTCAAAAAACTTTCGTAACCATTAACTAACTGCTATTTATTATCAATATCTTGCCAAAGTGCAGACTACTAAGACTATGTAAACTATGCCAGCACCTACTATATCAGAGTGTAACGGCACACCTTAAAGAACATTGCACATTAAAGCATTAGCTAAGTCTGTAATCGTTGGTCACGTTTCTAATTGTAGAACATGATGCATTATTATTATCCTTGTCTTTAGTTGTTTTAAGATTACATTTAAGGGTGTTTAATTATATATACATAATTTTTTATATATATGATTTTTTTTAAAATTCATTTATTTATTTGTATCATACAGGAGTTTCTTATTTCGGAAGATTTTAACAAGATGAATCACATGAAAACCTACCCAGGTAACTTCAAAATTACATGCACAAGTTATTTATAGTGTTTTATCAAAAAGTATATAAAGAAGGATTAAACCATTTTCTCACAATGCCATGAAAACATTGTTGGAGAAGGGTGTAGATTCATCCTCTGTCCAAGATTTATCTGTTCTGCCTTTTCGAGTATAAAAAAATTGACCATTATCAACAACAATACTCTGGTAGTCTGTGGCATTTAAATGATGCTCAGTTGGTACTAAGAGGCTCAAAGTGCACCAAGAAAATCTTAGTTTGATGTTCTTGCTGACAGAAGTGAAACCTGCTAGTATTGTCAATTTGCTTCAAGATTTGACATGTTGTAATAATGTTATTTATTTGTAGTTTAAAAGTATGAAAGAGTGAAAATTTTACTCAGAACATCAAGCAATTTGGATTCTGTGCCAAGTTCAGAAGAGGTCTTTGGACTACTGAGCAATGGCCGTGTTGTCAAGCAATGGTCGAGTAGTCGAGCAATGTTTCTTAACACAGGTGAAACAATTCTGCAAATGTCTCTGGTTCAGGAGTGGCTTAATACCTGGAATACAATTGTTTTAGCCCATTTCTTTAAGATGTCTGTACGTGGAGGCTCTGGCTTCACTACACTCCTTATAACGCTCTCTCAAGTTCTTGATTTAGCTTTGCTTGGTCTTCATAAGGCTGTGGTCTTTCCAACAATATGCTTTGAAAATAATTTCTCCCTTTAAAAATTCCTTTAAAATAAAGTTTAGTTTCTTTACATTTTAAAATTAATTTGGTTTTATCCAGCTGTATTTATTGACTGTATATTTTAACATCCATGTCAAAAAATAGGAGAAAAAAAAAACAAAATTACTGGTTAAGCTTCTCAGTGGCTCACAAAGCCATTTGTCTTTCAACTGTGATTAGCTGTCGTCATTTTGATTAGCTCATCATGAAAAGAGCTTCACTGGAGCATTTCAGTCCCTCGTAGTTCAACTGAAGCAAACGATCAACTATGTGTGGCAAGGTACTGTCAAAAGATCAGGATGATCAAGAGATCAGTGTAAAAAATAAATAAATAAATGTTTGATCACTGCCTAGAAGCACAGTGAAGTCTTATTATTAAGACGTGTAAGGTATTTGGTACAACACAGACCCACCCTGGATAAGGACATCATTCCACACTAGATGAAAGAGCCAGGAGGAAACTGGTCAGAGAGGCTACAAAGCAGTTGCAGGAATTTATGACAGTGTGGTCATTGTGTGCATGTGCTACAATATTACAAATGTGTCTTGTAATGGAGGACTGCAAAAAAAAAGGCCGCTGCTCACACCTGAGCTTTGCAGAAGATTCTGAGGCCACGTGGAAAAAGGTGTTATGGTTAAACAAGACTAAAATGTAATTATTTGGTCTTAACACCATACAGTTTGTCTGGTGGCAATCCAAATACCATTATTCTTACAGTAAAGTATGGAGATATGAGAGTGTCTCTCTGCAGCAGGGACTGGGCCACTTAACAGGATAGAAAGAAAAATGCATGGGGCAAAATACTGTCGTTATTCAATTACATTTTATTTGTATAACGCTTTTAACAACTGTCATTGTCACAAAGCAGCTTTACACAATCAAATGAAATTATGGAAGTTTGTATGAAATTTGAATGTGTATGAATCAAAATTATTCAATTATGTAGGCAATTTAGAGCCAAATACAGGGCAGAAAATCTTGGAAGAAAACCTCTTGGAGTCTGCAAAAGACTTGAGACATCTTCCAGCAGGACAATGACCTGGAGGTTCATCTTCCAGCAGAACAGCAGGACAACGGAGAGACCATTTTTAAAAACCGTTTAAGAATTAGCAAGGAAGTCAAGTCACACTTGCGTGAGCGCATACTAACGGAATCATTGCTGTAAAGTAAAACAACAACAAAAAACTAATTAACCAGCTCCTCCCCTTTGAAAACAATCGCGACAGAGAAGAGTTGCTGTGTGTTTGTTTGGGAACCTGAGAGAAGGGGGGGCTGTAAACGCGAGCGAGTGTGTGTGTGTGTGTGTTGTGAGTGAATGAGCGCGCGCACACACACACACACACACACACACACACACACACACACACACACACACACACACGCTCGCGTTTAATGCCCCCCTTCTCTCAGGTTCCCAAACAAACGCACACACACTCTGCCTTACACAGACACAAACACACACGCACACTCAAAAACTCTACAACCACTAAGACCCAGCAGGGCAGACGATAGGTCTCGACTTTACAGCCCCCCACTCCTCTCAGGTTCCCAAACAAACACACACTCTCTGCTCTGATACGACTGTTTTCAAAGGTGAGGAGCTGGTGTATTTTTTATTATTATTTTTTTGTTGTTTTACTTTACAGCAGTGATACTGTTAGTATGCGCTCACGCGAGTATGACTAGCGATGTTCCTCGCTAATTTTTAAACGGTTTTAAAAACGGTCTCTCTGTTAATGTGTGTGTGTTCACGCACATTACACACGCACATTACACACACACACACACACACACACACACACACACACACACACACACACACACAGCGCCCGTGTGTATTCACCCAGAAGGGGAGACGATTACCTACAATTCCGCAGCGCAAGAGAGAGAAAAAACGTTGGCTCAGTTGTGATGACGTGACGCTCGGCGTCAAAACAAGAAGCGCATGCGTGATACTCGGTGCTCGTAAACTAACAGTGTTCGTTTATCAAGTCAAAATTTATTTAAAATTTTTGCTCGTCTTGCGGAACACTCGTAAACCGCGTTACTCGTAATCCGAGGTTCCACTGTATTTAGACTTTTCATTCAATATATTCAGAATCCATTCAATATATTCTAATTGTTCATTCAATATTATTATTGGAGCTTGTACAAGTTATTGTAACTTATTATTAATTATTAATAACGTATTATTAACTTTATTCTTATTATTAGTTATTGTTTGCTAACTGTAGCATGGGAGATGGGTGGTCTCGTAGGGTGTCTTGCATTGAAATCTGTGGCAGTGACCCGGTTACTGCGTTCACCAGACATCAACACAATTTCTTGTTAAAAAGCACTTATTGTTAATGAAATTATCTCAGATTATTGCCTTGACGCACTCTGTCTCACCGAAACCTGGCTTAAACCAAATGAATATTTTGGTCTGAATGAGTCTACTCCGTCAGGATATTTCTATAAGCACGAGCCCCGTCTAATTGGTCGCGGTGGGGGTGTCGCCACTATCTAAAATGATGTACTCACTGTTACCCATAAAATAAGGCCCAGGTTTAATTCATTTGAAGTGCTTATCATTAATGTTGCACTAAATGAAATACGTAATAAACCCTTGCTATATTTTACCCTGGCCACCGTGTACAGACCCCCGGGGCCATATGGCGATTTTCTTAAAGAATTTGGACATCTGCTATCAGACCTTTTGATTAACTCTGACAAAGTGTTGATAGTAGGAGACTTTAACATTCATGTAGATGATGCTAACGACGCTTTAGCACTCACATTTATGGATTTACTAAATTCCTTTGGGGTTAAACAAAATATAATTGGAGCAACTCACCGCTTTAATCATACGCTAGATTTAATTATATCCCATGGTATAGATGTCTCTAATATAGAGATCATACCTCAAAGTGATGATATCACAGATCATCACCTCTTGACATATACTCTACCCGTAGAACAGTTTAGCTGTATCTCCCCACGTTATCAATCTGTTAGAAATATGAATCCCACTACTAAAGACAGATTCACAAGTAATCTGCCGGATCTGTCCCAATTTCTTATTAGACCCCTAAATGCAGATGATCTAGATGAAGTGACTAGCAGCATGGGCACTATTTTTACCAGTACATTAGACACTGTTGCTCCCATCAGATTAAAAAAAAGTCAGAGATAAAACATTTGCACCGTGGTACAACAGTCATACACGCGCCCTAAAGAGAGCAACCCGTAACCTCGAGCGAAAATGGAGGAAAACTAAATTAGAAGTTTTTCGAATTGCGTATAAAGACAGTATGTGCAGCTATAGACAGGCTCTAAAAACTGCTAGGACTGAGCATCTTAGCCAACTGATAGCAAGAAACCAAAACAATCCCAGGTTCTTATTTAGTACAGTGGCTCGCCTAACAAAACCTAAGATGCCCGCAGAGAGTATCCCATCACAGTTTAGAAGTGAAGACTTTATGGACTTCTTTAATGAAAAAATCAATAATATCAGGAAGAAAATAATGGAGGTTCAACCTCTAATAGTATCTCACGATCCAGTTCAGCCTATAGCTTCACATTTAGATTTTCACTGCTTTACAGGTATAGGACAGGAAGAGCTGTATAAACTTATCACCTCGGCTAAATCAACAACGTGCCTGTTAGACCCAATCCCAACCAGATTTTTAAAAGAAGTGATGCTTACAGTTGGAGAGCCACTTCTAAACATTATTAATTCTTCATTACATCTAGGTCACGTCCCTAAACCTTTCAAGTTAGCAGTTATTAAGCCGCTTCTTAAAAAATCTAATTTGGACATATTGAAATAACAAATTACAGACCGATTTCAAACCTTCCGTTCATATAAAAAATACTAGAAAAAGTAGTATCAGCTCAAATTTGCACATTCTTGCAGGATAACAACATCCTTGAAGAATTTCAGTCAGGTTTCAGGCCCCATCATAGCACAGAAACTGCACTAGTTAAGATTACAAACGACTTGTTTTTAGCTTCAGACCAAGGCTGCATCTCATTGCTAGTCCTGCTCGATCTTAGTGCTGCATTCGACACTATAGATCATAATATTCTCATAGATCGCTTACAAAATCATATAGGTATTCAGGGACAGGCATTAAAATGGTTTAGATCTTACCTGTCTGATCGCTACCATTTTGTAGATCTAAATGGAGAACCATCTGGTGTAATGCCAGTGAAATATGGGGTCCCACAAGGGTCAGTTTTAGGACCTCTGTTGTTCTCAATATACAGTACATGCTTCCCTTGGGTAACATCATTAGAAGACATGGGATTAGTTTCCATTGTTATGCTGATGATACCCAATTATATATCTCAACTAAACCAGACGAAATACCTAAGTTGTCTAGATTAACTAAGTGTGTCCAGGACATAAAAGATTGGATGACCAATAACTTTCTTTTATTAAATTCAGATAAGACAGAGATATTACTTATTGCCCCAAAAACCAGCACACAACAGCTTTCACAATTCAGCTTGCGCTTAGAAGGATGTACTGTTACTACCAGCTCAGCAGTAAAAGACCTGGGCGTAATATTAGACAGTAACTTGTCTTTTGAAAATCACATTTCAAATATCACAAAAACAGCCTTTTTCCATCTTCGAAATATTGCTAAACTTAGGAACATCTTATCCGTAACTGATGCAGAAAAACTAGTTCATGCATTCATGACCTCCAGACTGGACTATTGTAATGCATTACTAGGTGGTTGTCCTGCATCCTCAATAAACAAGCTTCAGTTAATCCAAATTGCAGCTGCCAGGGTTCTCACTAGATCCAGAAAATATGATCATATAACCCCAATATTATCATCCCTGCACTGGCTACCTGTTCAGTTTAGAATAAATTACAAAATAGTATTACTTACATACAAGGCCTTAAATGGTTTAGCTCCCACATACCTAACCAGTCTTCTGATGCGCTACAATCCACCACGCGCCTTAAGATCACAAAGCTCCGGACTTCTGGTAGTTCCCAGAATTTCAAAATCTACAAAAGGGGGTAGGGCTTTTTCATATTTAGCTCCAAAGCTTTGGAATAGCCTTCCAGACAGTGTTCGGGGAGCAGACACGGTTTCTCAGTTCAAAAGTAGACTCAAGACGCATCTTTTTAATCTGGCATACACATAACTCATCCCATAATCTCATACTCCAGTACACCTATACCGAATGGCAACTACGCTAATTCTCCCCATCTGTTCTGTATTTCTCTACCCATCCCGAGGCATCGGGAGATTTTGCCAGCTTCAGTAGACAAAGGCCGACCCTGCGAGGTTCCTGAGGCATCCAGAGAAGGACCAGCTCCAGCTGGATTCAGCTTTATGATGGTTGGAGCTACACATGCTGCTCCTGTGCTTCCAGTGATCCAGACCTCATCTGCCCTCTGCACCTACTGACTCGTCCCTATGCTGAACTGGCCTTCATGTCAATTTAAATAATTTCTGTCATATTGAATTTTCACCTGCACAACACAAAAGATGTTATCATTTCTATCTGTTATCGCCCAAATGAGGATGGGTTCCCTGTTGAGTCTGGTTCCTCTCAAGGTTTCTTCCTAATGCCATCTCAGGGAGTTTTTCCTTGTCACCGTCGCCCTTGGCTTGCTCATCAGAGAAATTTCATTCATTCGTCTCATTATTATTATCTGCACATTTTTCTCACACATCCACACTTCAAATTATTTTCTTTTCTATAATTATTGTTATTATTATTATTTTTTTTTTTGTTAAATTTCTTTAATTTTTGTGAAGCTGCTTTGAGACAATGACCATTGTTAAAAGCGCTATATAAATAAAATTGAATTGAATTGAATTGAATTTCTATCCGCTCCTCACGTGTTAACCTCTGCGACATGTCAATGGCTGTAAACAAAGAGAACCTTGTAAATTACTCATGAAAGAATAAAGTTATGTTAAAACCAAGCACACCATTGTTTTTCTTGTGAAAGTTCAATGTGTCACATCACCCTCTTCCTATTTGAAAAAACAAACGTTGGATCCAAAATGGCCACCATGGTCGCCACCCATCTTGAAAAGTTGTCCCATTCACATATACTAATGTGCCACAAACAAACAAATAAATTATTATTTTTTTTGTGTAGCGCTTTTAACAATTGACATTGTCTCAAAACAGTTTACACAATCAAAAGAATTATTTAAGTTGTATGGAATGTGAATGTGTATGAATCAAAATGGTCAGATAGTCCCTGGTGAGCAAGCCGAGGGTCGACAGTGGCAAGGAAAAACTCCCTGAGATGGTAATAGGAAGAAACCTTGAGAGGAACCAGACTCAACAGGGAACCCATCCTCATCTGGGTGAAACAGATAGCAGGAAATGAACTGCATTTATACAGTGTGTTAGGTGGCAGGCAGTTCAGCTATAATAATTGATGTTAAAATGGAGTCCAGGTAGTTATTGGAGACTCAGATAGACTTGTAGAAAGTTCCAGTCCTGAACTATAGAATTGTCAAGTCCTCAGAGAAACAGCTGCTAACACCAGTCGAGGCCAGAACCATCTTCTAAGTAGATAGAATCATCCCCAGACACCAGACGCATCCCAAAGACACACACGGGGCATCCATGCGACGAGACCTCCAACCAGAAGCGGGGCACCAGGATGGGTCAGACAGGTCCAAAGGGCAGAGGGAGTCTGGATCACTGGCAGCTCAGGGATGACATGTGTAGCTCGACAGAGAGAGAGAAAGAGTGAAAGGGGGGAGACAGGGGGAGAGAGGAAAGAGGGGGAGAAAGAGAAGAAGAGGAGAGATGGCAGTTAGGTATGGTCACAGTCACATAATGTATAATGTGAATGTATATTTACTGTAGAGTACAAGCAGGGACTCTGGCAGGACTAACTATTACAGCATAACTAAAAGGGAGAGCCAGAAGGAAACACAAACATGAGGGCTCCCTGAGATGTAAAGCAATCAATCACCTCACCGTCAACAAGCCTGAGTGATCAAATGAGAGTGAGGAAGACAGCATCTAAACATACCAGTTCACCATAATACTCTATGTCCATGAGTCCCCCAGATCTGCTCCTTTACCTAAGGCAAATCTATTCATAAAAATGCTTGGCTAAATAAATAGGTTTTTAGCCTAGACTTAAACACTGAGACTGTGTCTGAGTCCCGAACACTATTTGGAAGACTATTCCATAATTTGGAGGCTTTGTAAGAAAAAGCTCTGCCCCCAGCTGTAGTTTTCATAATACGCGGTACTGACGACAAGCAGCCTGCATCCTTTGATCGAAGTAGGCGTGGCGGATCGTAAGACACTAGCAGTTCGCTCAGATACTGCGGCGCGAGACCATTTAATGCTTTATATGTCAAGAGTAGTATTTTAAAATCAATCCGAAATTTCACAGGGAGCCAATGCAGTGAAGATAGGATAGGGGTGATGTTCTCATATCTTCTGGTTCTAGTGAGCACTCTCGCTGCTGCATTGTGGACTAGCTGAAGCTTGTTTATGCACCTAACTGAACAACCAGACAGTAAGGCATTACAATAGTCCAACCTAGAAGTGATAAAAGCATGAACTAGTTTTTCTGCATCGTTTAGCGACAATATATTTCTTATCTTGGCAATATTTCTGAGGTGAAAGAATGCTATCCTGGTGATATTATCTACATGAGCTTCAAATGAAAGGCTGGAATCTATAATCACGCCGAGGTCTTTTACTGTTGCACTTGATGGAACAGAAAGGCCATCTAAAGTTACGGTGTGATCTAAGATTTTACTCCTAGCTGTATGCCGTCCTATGACTAGAACTTCTGTCTTATCCGGATTAAGCAGAAGGAAGTTAATTAGCATCCAATTTCTTATGTCATGCACACATTGCTCAACTTTAGTAAGCTGGTTTTTCTCATCAGGTTTTGCTGAGGCATATAACTGTGTCGTCAGCATAACAATGAAAACTAATACCATGCTTACGGATTATGTTGCCCAGAGGAAGCATGTAAAGAGAAAAAAAGCAGTGGGCCTAAAACTGAACCCTGCGGAACGCCAAACTCCACTAGAGAACATGCAGAATAATCACCATTTAAGTCTACATACTGATAACGATCGGTCAAATAGGATCTGAGCCAGGAGAGGGCTGTACCATTAATTCCTACTACATTTTCTAATCTGTGAAGAAGAATAGCATGATCAATAGTGTCAAAAGCTGCACTGAGGTCGAGTAATATAAGCATAGTTACACAACCCTGATCAGAGGCCAATAGGAGGTCATTTACTACTTTAACGAGTGCTGTTTCTGTGCTGTGATGAGGCCTAAATCCTGATTGATACAGTTCATGTATGCCATTTCTATGTAGATATGAGCATAACTGCTCCGCTACTATCTTTTCCAGAATCTTAGAGATAAAGGGGAGGTTTGATATTGGCCTGTAATTGGACAGCTGACAGGGGTCGAGGTCAGGTTTCTTAATTATTGGTTTGATAACTGCTAATTTAAAAGATTTTGGAACATAACCAATGCTGAGTGAGGAATTAATTATTCTCAACAGCGGTTCTGTTATTACTGGTACTATCTGTTTAAGAAAATGCGTCGGTATAGGATCTAATATACAGGTTGATGAATTTGCAGAAGAAATGAGTGAAATTAGTTCATTCTCTTCAAGAGGAGTAAAGTATTCTAGGTTCCGATCTGACATGGCTAGGTTAACATCTGTATGAATTACATTGTTCGGTTTCAAAGCCTCAGTTTTATGCCTGATATTTACAATTTTATTATTAAAGAAGTTCATGAAGTCCTCACTATTGCATGATGATTTGTTGTGGAGATTTCTGTAGTGGTCTTATTTCTGGTTAATTTGGCTACGGTATTAAATAAAAATCTAGGATTATTTATATTTTCTTCTATAAGAGTGGAGAGATACGTTGATCTAGCTACACTAAGAGCTTTCCTATAGTTCAGGATGCTCTCTCCATGCTATTTGAAATACTAACAATTTAGTTTGACGCCATTTACGCTCTAATTTCCGAGCGGTCTGTTTTAAAGTGCGCATGTGATCGTTATACCAGGGAGCGAGTTTCTTATCTCTAATAATTTTTCTTTTAGCTGGAGCTACATTATCTAAGGTACAACGAAATGTCGACTCTAAATATTCAGTCGTCTGATCGAGTTCTGTGGGGTCAGACAGTGATCTAATCGAAGTTGGTAACTCTGGGAGATTACTGATAAAACTCTGTGTGGTAGTTGATGTGAATGTACGTTTAATACGGTAGCGCGGTGCTGTGCGTACATTATAAAATAAAAAAAATATATATAAAATACTTTTCAAATAAAATCGCTATTACTTGACCCTGAAGTTTAGTTTAGCACAAAAAAACAGAAAAGTCCTTTCTGGTAAATCAACTGCATATGTAGTTAATTTACAGTAATTCATTAAAAAAATTCATATACATTGCACAGTACAAGATAAACACGAGAAAGATTACAAAATGAAAAAAAACAGTGTCTACTTTATAAACAGCTTAGTATACTGCACGTCGAGATGCTGAAATCCCTTGCATGTTGCCCCTCCGCCTCGCGTTTTTTGTGCTTCCATTTCAAGTAGAGAGATATTTGACCGACAGCCTAGAACAAAAGCCTAGGTGTGATCACAACCCCATCCTAACGACCGTGCCATGAGTCACTTGGTCTGACCACCTCAGAAGTTCCCTTCAATGTATGCTGATGTTTTGCAAGTATTTTTATCGCCATTTAAAGCCTTACAATTCATTTAGTTTACATTTTGTTCCCTGAACATCTCCCGACTTGATTTTCATTTGCTTACGAACACAAGTTCCCTTCAACATTGTGAATTTTGCCCATGATGCTTGCATCGCTTTATTAACATTCCAAGCATAGCTTTGGTGCATTATTTCAGCATTTGCCATAGACAAACAGCTTATAGGTCTGGCAAATATAAGAGGTTTTGTTCCCTGCACATCTGCCAATTTGACACTGCCTCCTTTTCGCAGGTGGAGGAGTTGTTTCAGGTAAAGGTCGCTTGCATGCCATTGCCCCTGCTACCTTTGCCATTTTCTGGTGCGCACATAGCTCCTTTACCAACTCCAGAATAAATCTCCTCCTGCTTATGGTCACATTCATGCACTGTTTATATAGAATATGTGCATTAATTGCCGACAGGTCTAGGAGGTTGTAAAACACAGTCATGGGCCAGCGCCGGGTGACTCCCTTTACTGAATACAGCCGCGCCATTTGATCCATAACATCAACTTTAGTGCTGTTGTAGTAGGAATAACCCAAATCTTTTGTGATATAACCCAAATCTTTTGCGCTATAATCCAAAACTTTTGCTTTTTGGGTTATATCGCAAAGGTTTGGGGTTATATCGCAAAACATTACTTTTTTTTGCTGTTTTTTTTGCCTCCTTTGTCCATCTAGGGGCTTCGTACTATAACAAAAACAAAAGCTCTACTTAATTTTATAATGTTTTAAGAAAATTAATTAGTTCGTTCATTCTATTTGAAACTTCTGAACTTCTCTGATGTTTTTGTAGTGTGACAGTGCTTTTAGATAGAGCAGGAGCAGCGGTTTCGTTCTGATGTTATAATGCAAAACATGACTTTTTTTTCTGCCGTTTTTTTTCTCTCTTCCTTTGTCCCCTTAGTGGCTCTGTAGTCGGTTTTCTCAGTTGAATATAAAAAAAAATATCGCTGATTATCAGCGTGGGAATGAATGGCGCATTGTCCAAGTGCAAGTTGATCTTGTAGTTAAACTATTTGCTTTGGGTAAAAGTGCCATCTAGTGTTCATTGTGTGTCAGCGACAGTTTCCCATTCAAAACAATAGGCGGTCATATGACCGGTGAATAGCGTTAAAAGTAGGTGACACTGGCGCAGCGCTTCTAGTGTTAAAGAGTCTTCTGGATTCTCAAGAGTAATATTAAAATCTCCAACGTTTAACGTTTTGTCTACAAAAATGACTGCGTTTGAGAGGAAATCTGCAAATTCTCAGAGAATGTCAGAGTACGACCCAGGGGGTCTGTAAATGATATGTTACCACAGAGAACTTTTAAGTTTTATGTGGTTTTGTACAATTGACAGATTATCATTGTAATTATAAAAAAAAATTCCTTCTGTATCCAGGAGGACTAGCTTCATTTAAAGCTACATACTCATTTTGTTTAATCCAGGTTTTTGTTAAACACAGTATAACAAACTCCTGATCTGTGATGCTTCATTAACAGTAAGTACTAATCTAATGTTTAACAGTCCTAGCTTCAGATCAGAGGTGCTGGCTGTATCATCCGTGTGCTCTGAACGTTTGGTCTCTATAATAATTAAATTACTAAAACAGACTTTCTGGGTCTTTCTAAATTTTTGTTTAGCTCAGACACAGTCTCAATATGGTGAATCCTGAGTGACGACTCCGTGCAGCTAAAGTAGCAGACATTTGGTTTAGCCTATTTGTCTGCTCCCTGGCCTGGGCTCTGGGTAGCCACTGATTAACTAGGCCTGTTCTGAGACTATGAGCTATAATACAAGAAATGAGATCAGCATCTTCCAGAGTGGGATGAACACCGCGCCACCCTAACACGCCAGCTTTGCCCCCAAATCTGTCTCCAATTGTCTATAAAGTCCACATTATTAAAGAAGCTGAAGATGGTTTACCTTCCAACATGACAATGACCCAAAGCACACAACTAAACTGACCATACTCTGGTTGAAAGGGGAAAAGGTGAATCTCCCTGCAGTGCCTAGTCAGAACACAGACTTAAATCCCATTGAAAATACAGGGAATGACTTGAAGGCTGTAGTCCAAAAATGATCACCATCAAATTTAACGCAACTTGAGCAATTCTCCACAATCAAACTCCAAAGAACAGTTTGCAAACATTGCAATGTCTAGATATTGCAAAGTTAGAAGAGACGTATCCAAACAATCCCTGTGATTAAAGCAAAAGGTGGTTCAACAAAGATGACACAAGATGGTGATCCTCATCCGACTCATGATCCTGTTAATTTAATTTTTTATTTTTTTTGTGTTACATCTTTACATCTTTCACTTGAATGTTAAACGTTTCATTGAGTAAATACAGCTGAATAAAACAAAAACTGTGCCTGTCGTCATTTCAGGCTGCAAAGCAACAAAACGTGATTACTATTCTAACCAATAGAAAACTCTAGTCTTAATTGTACATGGAAGCAAGAAATGCGTTTGCTGGAAATGCATTTTGCTACAACACTTTTAGTTAGTCCCAGAAGTTACTCTTTCCTCACTCAAAGATTGTCAAATCCTTGGACAAGTTGGGTTGTTTATTTCTATGTGTCATCCATATTGCATAGTCAATCACAGATGAGAATAAAAAATGGTGTTGATAATGTTAAACTGTGTGTACGTTAGGAGCTACAGAGTCTACCTGTAGCTGACATAAAGCTATTAACTGCCTGTATTCTGTGTTTGTCAGCTTGTTTTCCTTTGCATTTTACTGTAGCTCATCAGGGTCGTGTGTCAGACATGGTGTTTTCCTTGCTGAGTCAGTGGGTGGTGAGTACAGGGTATGACAAGAGTGTTAGCTGGATGTGCACCCAGAGTGGGGCCATGCTAGGGTGCCACTACTTTAGCTCCTGGGCCTCATGTCTTCAGTATCCTTTAGACACTGCAGGTACCTGATACATTTGTTCTTCCTGGGATTGTGAATGTTCTGTAACTTTTTCGTTCCTTCCTGTATGCAGGTGATGTCTTCTGTTTTCAATGCGTCTGTCTGCCTTTTGTGTAAATTCTCCTGTGAGCTTCCTTGACCGCATGCTTTAGGTATGATGATGATACCCAGCATGCATTTGTTGGTGACTACTCAGGACAAATCACCTTGCTAAAATTGGAGGGACAGACGTATTCCACCATAACTACTTTGAAAGGACATGAGGGTAAGGTTTACAGATAATGTGTAAATATATTGATGATCCAGTTATAAAAAAAAAAAAAACACCTGTGCAACAGCTAATTTTTTTTAAAATCACTTAAATTAAATCAGCAAAATCAAACCACAAGTTAAGAAAAATTAATTAAGAAAGAAAAAGTTACTTTTTAAGAGACACTTTCAAGTTTTCAGATTTCCAATTTAGAAGTCAATCTTATACTAAAATGTAAACTGTTCTAAAATCTTTGAGCAGCTACTGCAATGGATTCATCCTTTCTGTTTTTATGTTTAGACCTCATAATGTGAAACAGGAGTTGGTTTGAAGAGCTAAGCGAGTGACTTAAGAAGGAAGGTTGCAATAACTCTGCGAGTTAGACAAGACGTAAAACCTTAGGATAAATTCTAAGATGTATTGGAAGACAGTGCAAGGATGCCAGAATTGGAGTAATGTGCTTGTTTGTGAGTGATACAGTGGTTACTCAATCGGAATAACCATCCCGCCGCGCATACCGCCGTTTAAAGGCAACAGCGGCCAAAATAAATCAGTTGCATTTCAAAGTCATTCGTAAAATGGCCGCCAGGTGGCGCAAAGTGACATTTTCATTCATCGCAGTAAATACAACAGTGATGGTAATTTCCACAACAAACATGAAAAATCTGAACCAGAGCTATTGATGTGTCCTGTACAATAATGAGTAAAAAAAAATTTATAGTAGATTTATTAACTGAAATAAATGACCATATTTTTCAAGAGAATTTTCAAGCCCCACTCATCAAACAAAATTATAACGAAATCGGCCAAGTTTACTATTTATTTAAATATAAATTTCTAAACCAATAAGATCAAATAACACCAAGTTATTATTATAACAGGCTTACTTCGTCACTTATCTAGAGCTTGCTTTCAAAGAAGTCGAGTGGCTTATTAACGTCTCTGGGGTGCATTGTCTCTAAGTGCTCGCTTGGTGTAGCGGTTAGAGTGCTCGGCCAGATATCTACAAAGTGCCGGTTCGAATCCCGAGTGATAATGTTTTAAAATTGTTTTATTTTAAAACAAAATAAAATGTTTTATTTTGATTTTGCTTCAGCATACTATAGGAAAAACAGCAAACTCGCACGCAACCAGTTTGTATTCTTTAAATTTAGGGGAGTGACGACTGTGTGTGTGTGTGTGTGTGTGTGTGTGTGTGTGTGTGTGTGTCATTATACTGGTGGATTATTCAGTGAAACGAGGCTCAGCTGAAAGATGTTAGGCACATCAGTCACTTAACCCCAAATAAAAGGTATTTCTTTTTTATTATGAAACCATAATATTGCATCTCTTTCCTAATCATATGGAGGAGTGCGCGGGCGCCGCCGACAAAGAGCGTGTTGTTGCAGGAGAGAGAGAGGTTGATTTTACGACAGCTGTTTACGGGAGTGTAGTCCAGTGCGGGAGATGCATTGTGGGTAATGTGGTCCGGTGTGTGTGAAGTTGGATGCGAGATGAGTATCTGGGATATAGAGTCTGAGTTTTGTATTCTTTTCACTCGTTTTTAGTTTGATTTAATAGCAGGATCTACCCGAAAGTTTGTACTATAACCTGACAATATGCAGCAAAATAAAGAACGGACATCGACAAGTTTGTCCATCTCATCATTACATGAATTAACGGGCTGTTTCAATTCAATTCAATTCAATTTTATTTATATAGCGCTTTTAACAATGGTCATTGTCTCAAAGCAGCTTCACAAAAATTTAAGAAATTTAACAAAAAAAAAAATAATAATAATAATAATAATAAATAAATATAATAATAATAGAAAATAAATAAATAAAAACTAATAATAATTATAGAAAAGAAAATAATTGGAAGTGTGGATGTGTGAGAAAAATGTGCAGATAATAATGAGACGAGTGAATGAAATTTCTCTGATGAGCAAGCCAAGGGTGACGGCGACGGTGGCAAGGAAAAACTCCCTGAGATGGCATTAGGAAGAAACCTTGAGAGGAACCAGACTCAACAGGGAACCCATCCTCATCTGGGTGATAACAGATAGAAATGATATAACATATTGTGTGTTGTGCAGGTGAAAATTCAATATGACAGAAATTATTTAAATTGACATGAAGACCAGTTCAGCATAGGGACGAGTCAGTAGGTGCAGAGGGCAGATGAGGTCTGGATCACTGGAAGCACAGGAGCAGCATGTGTAGCTCCAACCATCATAAAGCTGAATCCAGCTGGAGCTGGTCCTTCTCTGGATGCCTCAGGAACCTCGCAGGGTCGGCCTTTGTCTACTGAAGCTGGCAAAATCTCCCGATGCCTCGGGATGGGTAGAGAAATACAGAACAGATGGGGAGAATTAGCGTAGTTGCCATTCGGTATAGGTGTACTGGAGTGTAAGACAAGTTACTGTCTAATATTACTCCCAGATCTTTTACTGCTGAGCTGGTAATAACAGTACATCCTTCTAAGCGCAAGCTGAATTGTGAAAGCTGTTGTGTGCTGGTTTTTGGGCCAATAAGTAATATCTCTGTCTTATCTGAATTTAATAAAATAAAGTTATTGGTCATCCAATCTTTTATGTCCTGGACACACTCAGTTAATCTAGACAACTTAGGTATTTCGTCTGGTTTAGTTGAGATATATAATTGGGTATCATCAGCATAACAATGGAAACTAATCCCATGTCTTCTAATGATGTTACCCAAGGGAAGCATGTATATTGAGAACAACAGAGGTCCTAAAACTGACCCTTGTGGGACCCCATATTTCACTGGCATTACACCAGACGGTTCTCCATTTAGATCTACAAAATGGTAGCGATCAGACAGGTAAGATCTAAACCATTTTAATGCCTGTCCCTGAATACCTATATAATTTTGTAAGCGATCTATGAGAATATTATGATCTATAGTGTCGAATGCAGCACTAAGATCGAGCAGGACTAGCAATGAGATGCAGCCTTGGTCTGAAGCTAAAAACAAGTCGTTTGTAATCTTAACTAGTGCAGTTTCTGTGCTATGATGGGGCCTGAAACCTGACTGAAATTCTTCAAGGATGTTGTTTTCCTGCAAGAATGTGCAAATTTGAGCTGATACTACTTTTTCTAGTATTTTTGATATGAACGGGAGGTTTGAAATCGGTCTGTAATTTGTTATTTCATTCGCGTCCAAATTAGATTTTTTAAGAAGCAGCTTAATAACTGCTAACTTGAAAGGTTTAGGGACGTGACCTAGATGTAATGAAGAATTAATAATGTTTAGGAGTGGCTCTCCAACCGTAAGCATCACTTCTTTTAAAAATCTGGTTGGGATTGGGTCTAACAGGCACGTTGTTGATTTAGCCGAGGTGATGAGTTTATACAGCTCTTCCTGTCCTATACCTGTAAAGCAGTGAAAATCTAAATGTGAAGCTATAGGCTGAACTGGATCGTGAGATACTATTAGAGGTTGAACCTCCATTATTTTCTTCCTGATATTATTGATTTTTTCATTAAAGAAGTCCATAAAGTCTTCACTTCTAAACTGTGATGGGATACTCTCTGCGGGCATCTTAGGTTTTGTTAGGCGAGCCACTGTACTAAATAAGAACCTGGGATTGTTTTGGTTTCTTGCTATCAGTTGGCTAAGATGCTCGGTCCTAGCAGTTTTTAGAGCCTGTCTATAGCTGCACATACTGTCTTTATACGCAATTCGAAAAACTTCTAATTTAGTTTTCCTCCATTTTCGCTCGAGGTTACGGGTTGCTCTCTTTAGGGCGCGAGTATGACTGTTGTACCACGGTGCAAATGTTTTATCTCTGACTTTTTTTAATCTGATGGGAGCAACAGTGTCTAATGTACTGGTAAAAATAGTGCCCATGCTGCTAGTCACTTCATCTAGATCATCTGCATTTAGGGGTCTAATAAGAAATTGGGACACATCCGGCAGATTACTTGTGAATCTGTCTTTAGTAGTGGGATTCATATTTCTAACAGATTGATAACGTGGGGAGACACAGCTAATCTGTTCTACGGGTAGAGTATATGTCAGGAGGTGATGATCTGTGATATCATCACTTTGAGGTATGATCTCTATATTAGAGACATCTATACCATGGGATATAATTAAATCTAGCATATGATTAAAGCGGTGAGTTGCTCCAATTATATTTTGCTTGACCCGAAAGGAATTTAGTAAATCCATAAATGTGAGTGCTAAAGCGTCGTTAGCATCATCTACATGAATGTTAAAGTCTCCTACTATCAACACTTTGTCAGAGTTTACCAATAGGTCTGATAGCAGATGTCCAAATTCTTTAAGAAAATCGCCATATGGCCCCGGGGGTCTGTACACGGTGGCCAGGGTAAAATATAGCAAGGGTTTATTACGTATTTCATTTAGTGCAACATTAATGATAAGCACTTCAAATGAATTAAACCTGGGCCTTATTTTCTGGGTAACAGTGAGTACATCATTGTAGATAGTGGCGACACCACCACCGCGACCAATTAGACGGGGCTCGTGCTTATAGAAATATCCTGACGGAGTAGACTCATTCAGACCAAAATATTCAGTTGGTTTAAGCCAGGTTTCAGTGAGACAGAGTGCGTCAAGGCAATAATCTGAGATAATTTCATTAACAATAAGTGCTTTAGGCGCAAGGGATCTAATGTTGAGTAGTCCAAACTTTAGAGGTGGATTTTGACTACTTATTTTGCCTTTTTCTGGTTTTATGGTTATCATATTGTTTCGGGCAAATTTAACAAATTTATTCTTTTTTCTCAGTATTCGGGGAACAGACACAGTTTCTATAGGACAAGCTATGTGTGTGCGTCTACCACTACGGTGAGTTGTGATGTGTCTAATATGTTTGGAATCTACAGTATGACTTACCGCCAGTCAGATGGTTCGTAGTGTCCTGGAGATGTTGTCAGAGAGGACCGCTGCTCCAGCTCTGCTAGGGTACATGTTACACTGCCGCGAGCAACATTAAAAACAAAGCGGAGAAGCTAACTGTGTTTGTTACTGCGCATGCGAATGTTTCGCTCCCTCTATATATCCCTCCATGCAGCGAAGTTGTTTGAGCAAATTAATAATTTCAATGAATGAAATGGAGGAAGAAGAAAAGGTGGAGCTGAAAAGTACACGAAAATAAGAAAAAGCTTTAGAGGTAAATGCAGTGAAATGCTTCAAATGAACAGATTCTGCCTTTTAAAAAGAGAAAGAAGAATACACTGGCTCATTAAAGTGGAGATTATTTTTTTTAAACCACATACTAGTATAGAAATATAACAAACAAAAATGTAAATAAAAAGTATCACTGAACATATATTGGGTCATATTTGTAAAAATAAAAAAAAATAAAAAAAAAAATAAAGGAAAGAACAATAAGTCCATTATTCAAAGTTATTCAGATCAGTGTAAAGTTAGTGTGATTTTAAAAGTGCTTTAACACCACCTGGCACAGTTTCATCCTAGTGGAACAATCTGACTACATGTGCAGTGCCATGGAAAAGTAGTTGCCCCTTCCTGATTTTTTCCTTTGCATATTTGTCACACTTGTATGGGTGGAATTTGACCTAAACACTTTATGAGGAAAAGACAAATTTGCCTTTTTGTTTGTGAGATATCATGAACATTTGGCAGGGGGTATCATCGTGATGCAGTGTAAGATTTACCACTCATCAGTGTAAACTGTAAGTGCAGCAGGTCAGTGATGATGAACCAGTGCCTGCTGATGATGACCAACACGTCTCCCCTGATCTACCAGAGCCAAGTGAAAAGAATCACAATCAAACTGAACAGGTAAGCTGGAATAAAATTTGTAGCAGCATTACCTCCTGCTAGTAATTATTATGGTAGACAATATTAATTAAAAAGTAATGCTGCTACTGATTTTATTTCAGCTTACCTGTTCAGTTTTATTGCCATTCTTTTTAAAATATTGTCTTTATAGATTTATATGTAGTTTGTCTTGATGTTCTTTCCTTTGTTTCTTTGTTTCACTAATATGACCCAATATATGTTCAGTGATACTTCAAATAATATGTTTAAATAGCATTGCTTTCCGTATTGTGTTATTTTTTTAATACTAGTAACTGGTGTTAAAATATATCTCTACATTAATGAGCCAGTGTATTATGATGTGGGCTGCTGTGGGCCAGAAAGTCCAGGGCCACTTTTTGGTCCCAGTCCGCCCCTGACTGAAAGTCTGAGGCATAAGAGCCTCAGATTGGGGAAGTGGTGAGAGGTCCTGAATGTATAGGGGGAGGGTGAAAAATTTGCATTTGAATGTTGTCTGGCATTGTAAAGCACACACAGGACGCAGCAGTGGTTCTCAAACATTTTCTGTTATTCCCCACTTAAGGGAGTGGGAGAATTTTCAAGCCCCACTTGTCAAAAAATTAGAACGAAATCGGCCAAGTTTACTATTTATTGAAATATAAATTTCTAAACCAATAAGATCAAATAACACCAAGTTAAAAACATATAGAATACATGTGCAATTATTATAACAGGCTTAAATATTATTTAGTACAACAAAACTTCTCCGCGCTCTGGAAAACTTTATTAGACTACGTAGGAAAATAAAAAGGAGGATAACGATACCGGCTTTATATTAAATTAACAAATATTGTATTTGTAAATCATCAGCACTCGTGTTTTTGCATTATTATAAATAATCAAATGCAGTAGGCTGTTATGGTCATTATAATTTTCTTTAATAATAATAAGAAGAGAAGAAGAATATTCAATTATTGTCACATGTACTTTTTTTTTTACAGCACAGCGAAATTTCTTCTTCGCATATCCCAATTAGGAAACTGGGGTCAGAGCGCAGGGTCAGCCAGCTTACAGCGCCCCTGGAGCAGATAGGGTTAAGGGCCTTGCTCAAGGGCTCAACAGTGGCAACTTGCCGATGCTGGGGTTCGAACCCCCGACCTTCCGATCATTAACCCAGAAACCCACAGCCTTAACCGATTGAGCCACCACTGCCCAAAAATATGGTAACGCTTCACGATTTTGCGTGTCATCCTTGCGCAGGGGCCATGCTAATCTTCTCTGTATCGTTCCAATTTTAGTATATGCGGGGCTGTAGCACCCACATATACTAATAATGATTCATTCTATTTTTTTTATTCTGATAGTTTACTCAATTTGCTTTTTGGTTATTTATATATTTAAATTGGGATGCCTTCTACTGTTACAAATTTAACTCTTGTCAAAATAATAAAAATGTTTCTTACAAGCCCTTGTGTTGTTGTTGTTTGTGCTGTTGTTCTTTAATAATACAAATAATCAGATACAAACAGTCTTTCTAAACGAAAACTAACGTTTTATGTTTAAACTAACTAATGTTTTTTTTTATTTTGCTCAGCATACTATAGAAAAAACAGCAAACAAACAAAAAAAAACATTGTGCCTGGCATAGGTTTAATATTCAGTGCGCACCATTTGTACATTTGTTATTTTACAACTATATACAGTGGTGTGAAAAACTATTTGCCCCCTTCCTGATTTCTTATTCTTTTGCATGTTTGTCACACTTAAATGTTTCTGCTCATCAAAAACCGTTAACTATTAGTCAAAGATAACATAATTGAACATAAAATGCAGTTTTTAAATGAAGGTTTACGTTATTAAGGGAGAGAAAAAACTCCAAATCTACATGGCCCTGTGTGAAAAAGTGATTGCCCCCCTTGTTAAAAAATAACTTAACTGTGGTTTATCACACCTGAGTTCAATTTCTGTAGTCACCCCCAGGCCTGATTACTGCCACACCTGTTTCAATCAAGAAATCACTTAAATAGGAGCTACCTGACACAGAGAAGTAGACCAAAAGCACCTCAAAAGCTAGACATCATGCCAAGATCCAAAGAAATTCAGGAACAAATGAGAACAAAAGTAATTGAGATCTATCAGTCTGGTAAAGGTTATAAAGCCATTTCTAAAGCTTTGGGACTCCAGCGAACCACAGTGAGAGCCATTATCCACAAATGGCAAAAACATGGAACAGTGGTGAACCTTCCCAGGAGTGGCCGGCCGACCAAAATTACCCCAAGAGCGCAGAGACGACTCATCCGAGAGGCCACAAAAGACCCCAGGACAACATCTAAAGAACTGCAGGCCTCACTTGCCTCAATTAAGGTCAGTGTTCACGGCTCCACCATAAGAAAGAGACTGGGCAAAAACAGCCTGCATGGCAGATTTCCAAGGCGCAAACCACTTTTAAGCAAAAAGAACATTAAGGCTCATCTCAATTTTGCTAAAAAGCATCTCAATGATTGCCAAGACTTTTGGGAAAATACCTTGTGGACCGACGAGACAAAAGTTGAACTTTTTGGAAGGTGCGTGTCCCGTTACATCTGGTGTAAAAGTAACACAGCATTTCAGAAAAAGAACATCATAACATAACAGTAAAATATGGTGGTGGTAGTGTGATGGTCTGGGGTTGTTTTGCTGCTTCAGGACCTGGAAGGCTTGCTGTGATAGATGGAACCATGAATTCTACTGTCTACCAAAAAATCCTGAAGGAGAATGTCTGGCCATCTGTTCATCAACTCAAGCTGAAGCGATCTTGGGTGCTGCAGCAGGACAATGACCCAAAACACACCAGCAAATCCACCTCTGAATGGCTGAAGAAAAACAAAATGAAGACTTTGGAGTGGCCTAGTCAAAGTCCTGACCTGAATCCTATTGAGCTGTTGTGGCATGACCTTAAAAAGGCGGTTCATGCTAGAAACCCCTCAAATAAAGCTGAATTACAACAATTCTGCAAAGATGAGTGGGCCAAAATTCCTCCAGAGCGCTGTAAAAGACTCGTTGCAAGTTATCGCAAACGCTTGATTGCAGTTATTGCTGCTAAGGGTGGCCCAACCAGTTATTAGGTTCAGGGGGCAATTACTTTTTCACACAGGGCCATGTAGGTAGGATTTTTTTTCTCCCTAAATAATAAAACCCCTCATTTAAAAACTGCATTTTGTGTTTACTTGTGTTATCTTTGACTAATAGTTAAATGTGGTTGATGATCAGAAACATTTTGTGTGACAAACATGCAAAAGAATAAGAAATCAGGAGGGGGGCAAATAGTTTTTCACACCACTGTAAGAACACTCAGAAATACCTTTTATTTGGGGTTAAGTGACTGATGTGCCTAACATCTTTCAGCTGAGCCTCGTTTCACTGAATAATCCACCAGTATAATGATACACACACAGAGTCGTCACTCCCCTAAATTTAAAGAATACAAACTGGTTGCGTGCGAGTTTGCTGTTTTTCCTATAGTACTGTATGCTGAAGCAAAATCAAAATAAAACATTTTATTTTGTTTTAAAATAAAACAATTTTAAAACATTATCACTCGGGATTCGAACCGGCGCTTTGTAGATCTCTGGCCGAGCGCTCTAACCGCTACACCAAGCGGGCACTTAGAGACAATGCACCCCAGAGATGTTAATAAGCCACTCGACTTCTTTGAACGCAAGCTCTAGATAAGTGACGAAGTAAGCCTGTTATAATAATAACTTGGTGTTATTTGAGCTTATTGGTTTAGAAATTTATATTTAAATAAATAGTAAACTTGGCCGATTTCGTTATAATTTTGTTTGATGAGTGGGGCTTGAAAATTCTCTTGAAAAATATGGTCATTTATTTCAGTTAATAAATCTACTATAAATTATAATAATAACTTGGTGTTATTTGATCTTATTGGTTTAGAAATTTATATTTAAATAAAACCCTACACACTTCTTTTCTAATTACACGTGATAAAATCTAAAGGCTCACTGTGTTAATATTTATTGTGCTTAAATTTGATCTTAATAAGATTTGATTTAATTTGAATTCTACATTTGTACTGTAATTTTAGTACTGTGATTATGAATTCGGTCAACTACAGTGTTTCACTTGATGTTATCGGCTACTACGTGTATTATTTAATGGAACGCGTCTCATTAATGCGGCAGAGAATGAACTAGAGGGTTCACCCTCTGACTGCACAATGTCGGATTAAAGGAAGTTTTTTTGTGGTTTATGAAGGAATGCAAAAATTTCTGCGCAAGTTTTTCAATTACTGTCGGATGTCAGTTTCCACTTTTGATCCTCTGACATTTTATTTTGCTTTTTTTCCGTATTTCCCTATGTATAGCATGTAGGATCATGGGATATATCTGGTCCTCTGAAGTGTAAAATGAACGCGCTAGAAGCATTTTCCTTGCGTTTGTTGGGATTTTTGACGCTGTATAAACGCGCAGCCGGACAAACGCACGTCACCAAAGCCCGTGTGAACACTCTCTTTGACTATGTGTAGAAAACCCTCGGCGCTTGATCCGTGCTCACCGGATGCTATGAACGCCAGAAAAACGCTAAATTTGAACGCGCGTGTGAACAAGGACTTAGTCAGATGGTGTGCAGCAGTGTTTTGAACCATCTGCAGTCTAATAAGGGATGATCGAGGGAGGACATGATATAAATCATTATAGTAATCTAGTTTAGAATGTACAAGTATGAATCCATGTATCGCCTTTTCAAAATCAGCAATTGGCAGGAAAGGCTTTATGTTGGAAAGTAGTTTATGTTTAAAAAGATATTCCATATAACAAAATTCTATCCTCATTTAAATGAAGGAAAATTGAAACCAGCCATGTTTTTATTTCACCTCGACATTTGACTTATTCACTCACTTACTGATCGTCTATACCGCTTTATCCTGTAAACAGGGTCGCGGGAACACTCAAGCCTATCCCAGGAGACTTGGGGCATGAGGAAGTTATTCTGTATGTCTTTGGACTGTGTAAGGGGAACCCGGAAGCGAGACTTTAATGTCTTTTGTCAGTGTTCATTACGTCCCGTGTTCAGTGTGAAATTTCATGATTGAAATATCCAAATCAGTGTCCAAATCTAGCAACCACACCTTTTCGTGCCAAGGTTTAGGTAGCTAATTGAAGTCAGATTGTGCCATTTCTCAGTCTTTAAAGCTGTTCGCAAGTGGCATTGTTCACTTGTTTTAGACTGAGCATGTGAACGGTTCCTTAGTGTATCATGTATCTTTGTAATATCAAAATGATTTTGAAGCGTCTTGTTGTGTTGTCCTTTAAAGTCAGTTTGTTTAATTGGTTTATTCAGGCTTAAAAAATACACTTTGCTTATTCAGTTTGTTTAAGCAGGAAATCAGTCAAAAACAGATTTTCTAGTTTTGTATTTTTTTTTTTTTAAACAACTATAAACTTTTTAATGTTAAATGTAGGAGCTGTTTAGATTCACAGGATCAAACTACAGGCAAACAGTGCATTACTTAGAATTTTTTTATCTTTTTGATACTTATACAGTACTGGAGACATTTCTTTAAATGTCTCCAATAACTACCTGGACTCCATATTAACATCAATTAACTTCAACATCAATTAACATCAACAGTTATAGCTGAACTGGTTGCCACCTAACACACAGTATGAATGCAGATCAATTCCTGCTTTCTGTTTCATCCAAATTAATATGGGTTCCTTGTTGAGTCTGGTTCCTCTCAAGGTTTCTTCCTATTACCATCTCAGGGAGTTTTTCCTTGCCACTGTTGCCCTCGGCTTGCTCACCACGGACTATCTGACCATTATGATTAAAGCACACTCACATTCCATACAAACTTAAATAAATCTTTTGATTGTGTAAAGCTGCTTTGCGAGAATGACAATTGTTAAAAGCGCTATAAAAAAAAAAAATTAAGTTAGAGTTGCTTTGGTTTAAGCATCTTTTTTCAGTCAGTCACATTTTTCCACTAGGTTTGAAGGCATTTTGTCTCAGACTGAATTAAGCGTGAATGGACATTGCTTGTAAGTTATAAGCAAATTTATGAAAAAATTCATTTGATTATAAGGCTACTCAGATGCTTGTTCAGTCCCTTGTTATTTCAAGACTGGACTACTGCAACTCACTCCTGGCAGGCCTGCCTCTGTCCACGATTCGTCCTCTGCAACTGATCCAGAATGCAGCAGCACGTCTCGTTTTTGACCTTCCCAAGTTCTCCCACACCACCGCACTCCTCCGCGTGGTGGTGGAATGAACTTCCTATAGATGTCCGTATAGCAGAGACTTTGACTACCTTTAAACGATGACTCAAGACGCATCTGTTTCTTCAGTACTTGGACTAACGCTCTGGAAGTCGCTCTGGATAAGAGCGTCTGCCAAATGCCTAAATGTATAAACTGATAATTATCACCAGTCATGTGGGACCTTTGACCTTGAATAGAAATGGATCCGGATCCATATTAATTTTAAGAACCCCTGGACTACTGTCAAAGACTGCTGTCAAATCTAAACCTAAAAATTCCTCCATAGACAGTCAGATGTTTAATATTTTTTTAGGATTATAAGTTGCAAGTAATTTAGTAGCTGCAGGGACAGCAGCATGTCAAACACGCAGATGCCATATTGACACTCAAGGCTTTATCAGCATTGCAGCATGTCCATACAGTATGTCTCTCCCTAATAAGCATGGTCATTGCACATCTTCAATTAAAATAAAGTTGAGCCTGCGACATGTAAATGGCTTTAAAGTCAAAATATATAGCAGCTTAGTCTGAGAAATGGCTGTATGTGTGTGCGTGCCTGCGTATATATACGGAAGGGACGTGAATGGCTTTAAAGTCATTACATAGCAGCATATTACATCATATCAGCTTATTATGAGAAATGGGAGTGTTTGTGTGTGCGTGTATATATACAGTCATGGCCAAAAATATCGACACCCTTGCAATTCAGTCAGAAAATGCAATATTTCTCTAATGTTCCAATTGTTTTGGTATTCACACGCTTATTGTTTTTGTTTGCACTGGAACAACACAAAAGCAGAGAAGAAACGTCAAACTAGATAAAAATTCACACAGAACTTAAAAATGGACTGGACAAAAGTATTGCCACCTTGTCAAAATTGTAAGAAATAATTGCTTTTCAAGTATGTGATGCTCCTGAAACAGGTTGGCGAGGCAAAGAGATAGAGATAGGAAGGATGTGCAGCAGGTTAGAGTGATTAAAGATAGAGATGGAAATGTACTGACAGATGCCAGGAGGGTGATGGGAAGATGGAAGGAGTACTTTGAGGAGTTGATGAATGAGGAAAACGAAAGAGAACAAAGAGTAGAAGAGCTGACTGTTGTGGAGCAGGAAGTAGCAAATATTAGTAAAAGTGAGGTGAGAAGGGCGTTGAAGAGGATGAAGAGTGGAAAGGCTGTTGGTCCTGATGACATACCTGTGGAGGTATGGAAGTGCTTAGGAGAGGTGGCAGTAGAGTTTCTGACTAGTTTGTTTAACAAGATCTTGGAGAATGAGAGGATTCCAGAGGAATGGAGGAGAAGTGTATTGGTGCCGATTTTTAAGAACAAGGGAGATGTGCAGAGCTGTGGCAATTACAGAGGTATAAAGCTAATGAGCCATACAATGAAGCTGTGGGAAAGAGTAGTGGAAGCTAGGTTAAGGGCAGAGGTGAGAATTTGTGAGCAGCAATATGGTTTTATGCCTAGAAAGAGTACATCAGATGCAGTATTTGGTATGAGGATGCTGGTGGAGAAGTACAGAGAAGGTAATAAAGAGTTGCATTGTGTCTTTGTAGATTTAGAGAAAGCGTACGACAGGGTGCCGAGAGAGGAGCTGTGGTGTTGTATGAGGAAGTCTGGAGTGGCAGAGAAGTATGTTAGAGTGGTGCAGGACATGTATGAGAGCTGTAAGACAGTGGTAAGATGTGCTGTAGGTGTGACAGAAGAGTTCAAGGTGGAGGTGGGTCTGCATCAAGGATCGGCTCTAAGCCCCTTATTGTTTGCTCTAGTGATGGACAGGATGACAGATGAAGTTAGACAGGAGTCTCCATGGACTATGATGTTTGCAGATGACATTGTGCTTTGTAGCGAGAGCAGGGAACAGGTGGAGGAAAATTTGGAGAGGTGGAGGTACGCTCTGGAAAGCAGAGGAATGAAGGTTAGCCGCAGCAAGACGGAATACATGTGTGTGAATGAGAGGGACCCAAGAGGAACAGTGAGGCTACAGGGAGCAGAGGTAAAGAAGGTGCAGGATTTTAAGTACTTAGGGTCAACTGTCGAGAGCAACGGAGAGTGTTCAAAGGAGGTGAAGAGACGAGTACAGGCAGGTTGGAATGGGTGGAGAAAAGTGTCAGGTGTGTTGTGCGATAAAAGAGTATCAGCGAGAATGAAAGGAAAGGTGTACAGGACAGTGGTGAGACCAGCAATGCTCTACGGCTTAGAGACAGTGGCAGTGAAGAAAAGACAGGAGGCAGAGCTAGAGGTAGCAGAGCTGAAGATGTTGAGGTTCTCTTTGGGAGTGACAAGGATGGATAGGATCAAGAATGAGTTCATCAGAGGGACAACCCATGTTAGATGTTTTGGAGATAAAGTCAGAGAGGCCAGATTGAGGTGGTTTGGACATGTTCAGAGGAGAGATGGTGAATATATCGGTAGAAGGATGCTGAGGTTGGAACTGCCAGGCAGGAGGTCTAGAGGAAGACCAAAGAGGAGATTTATGGATGCAGTGAGAGAGGACATGAAGTTAGTTGGTGTGAGAGAAGAGGATGCAGAGGATAGGGTTAGATGGAGGCAGATGATTCGCTGTGGCGACCCCTGAAAGGGAACAGCCGAAAGACAAAGAAGAAGATGCTCCTGAAAAACATCTGTGGAAAAACATGGACAATCTCAAGGCTACAAGTCAATCTCCAGAGATCTTAATGTTCACAATATCATCATGAGGTTTACAGCACATGGTAGCGCTGTAGCTAACCTCCCTGGATGTAGACGGAAGAGCAAAATTTATGAAAAATGACAACAAAAGAATTGTTCGAATGGTGGATAAAGAACCCTGATTAACTTCCAAACAAATTCACGCTGATCTGCAGACACAGGGTACAATAGTGTCAGCTTGCACCATCCGATGCCATCTGAATGAAAAGGGACGCTATGGGGAGAGACCCAGGAGTACACCACTGCTGACACAAAGCCATAAAAAAGCAAAACTGGAGTTTGCCAAAATGTATGTGACAAAACCACAATCCTTCTGGGAGAACACACTGTGGACAGATGAGACAAATATAGAGCTTTTTAGTAAAGGACATCATGTCATTGTTTACAGAAAAAGAAATCCGAGTTTCGCATCCGGAGATCGCTGGTTCGAACCCCCGGGTGATGCAGTTTTCCTCTCATAGCCAGAGGCATAGAGAGAGCTGATTGGCTGAGCTCTCTCAGTGGGGAGGTACCTGCGCTCCCACATTAATCACAGCTCTACAGCCAATCAGGGGCATCTGTGAGCTCGCACACGCGGAAGGAGCGGCTAGCGCTTTCCTCAGAGTGTGTTACTCCACCCCTAATGGTGCGTGAGCAAGAAGTTCGAAAAGATGCGATCGGCTGACGTCACACGGTTCGGAGGAAACACGTTATAGTCTTCACCCTCCCGACTGAGTGGTAGCCTTACTGTGGGAGCCCCGGGGAGGAATTGGCCACGACTAAAATGGGGAGAAAATTAGATGAGATGTTTCTTGTTGATTTTCCCTATGAGGCAGTGTTTTCGTTAGTGTGTGTGTGAAAGTCGTCCCGCAGAGTAGTTCCTCCCTCCTCTCAAAGAGAGGAGGAAGCGTTACTGTGTAAGACAAGAAGAGGAAGAGGGTGTCGCACAAACACACACACATACACAAGTATACGAGCAAAAACACGCACACATACACAGTGTTTGCGCGCACAAACACATACACAGCGCGTGCACGCACAAACAGATACACAGCATGTGCGCGCAAAAACGCTAACGGAAACACTTATCTGTCAAACATAATTCGTTCTGGAAGCGGGCTCATATTTCAAAACACTCGTAAATCAAAGCTGATTTTCCTATAAGAAATAATGGAAACTCTAATTATTTATTCCACATGCCAAAAAATAAAAACATACAAAATAAGTAATAAAAAAATAAATAAAACAAATTAACCTGCACTTTACTTTTAGCAAAAAGTAAAAATAAATCCCGACAGATAAGTGTTTCTATTTATGCGCGCAGGCGCTATGTATGTGTGTGAAACTAAAGTAAGAGGAGAGGAGGATTCTGACCCTCCTCTCTCCCTCTTCTCATCTTACACTGTAAATCTCCTCTCTTATGAGTTTCTCACACACACACACACACACACACACACACAAATTACCGGAAAGACTGTTTTATCTGAAATATTTGCAAGGAACAGCATAAAAAATTTATTAACTTGCACTTAACCTTTGAAAAGAATCGCAACAGAACAGTGTTTCTGTGTGTGTGTGTGTGTGTGTGAAGATGAGAGATGGAGGGTGTGTGTGTGTGTGAAGGCGAGAGGAGGAGGGGTGTGAAGGGGCACGGTGGCCAATGACACGCGCGCACATAACGGCAGATTGAAGCACACAGTGAGAATATGGATCTTTAACCTCTCTATTGAGACCTGCTTTTGCTTTACACATGCACACAGACGTGTTATAATAAACAATACACACACTCTGTACACACATGCATACAAACACAAAATAAAATATGTTTAACATGCGCACACATTCACAGTGTTATAGTAAACTGTACACGTGTGCACGGCTGTTGATTATACCAGTGAGAGACGGGGAGATGATTACCCACAATTCCGCAGCGCAAGAGAAACAAAAGAAAAAACATTGATGCTGTTGTGATCACGTGAAGCTTGGTGTCAAAACAAGAAGCGCAAGCGTGATACATGATACTTGGTACTCGTAAACCAAGACTTTGTTTTTCAAGTCCAAATTGATTACAAATCTTTGGTCGTCTTGCGGAACACTCTCAAACCGCATTACTCGCAATCCAAGGTTCCACTGTACTGCCTAATTTATCACACTCCGAGATGTGAGTAAGAGATGTAAGTGTTAACATAAAATTCCCTCTACTCTACACACTACTCTACAAATGTTAAGACATTTATGCATGAGTGTGTGCGTGTGCCTCATCTACCCTCCAGTACTGTCTCATTGCCCTGCACTGGTGGTAGGTGGGCTCTGGAACTGCCAATCTGCTATAAAGAAAGCAGATTTTATCTCTGCCCTATCAACCCATTACTCTTTTGACTTTCTGGCACTAACTGAGACCTGGATATCTCCTCAGAACTCAGCTACATCGGCTGCCCTATCCTCTGCCTATGTATTCTCTCACTCTCCACGAGAAACTGGCAGAGGTGGTGGTACGGGTCTCCTATTGTCCAAGAGATGGTCCTTCTCACCTAGCCCGCTGTCTCATCTCAGTTTTTCAGCATTTGAATTTCATGCAGTTAAGGTAACCTCTCCAATTAACCTCCACATCTTGGTTATTTACCATCCTCCTGGCTCTCTAGGAAACTTTCTAGATGAAATGGACATGCTTCTTAGTATTTTTCTGCTAACACTCTGTTCTAGGAGACTTCAACCTTCCATCTGACAAACTCCAATCCTCTTTCCTTCTCCCTCTCCTTAACTCCTTCTCTTATCTGTTATGCAGATGACACCCAACTTACTCTCTCCTTTCCTCCCTCTGACACTTGGGTTTCCACCCGGATCTCAGCATGTCTGGCAGACATCTCATCCTGTATGGCTGCTCATCAGCTGAAGCTCAATCTCAGTAAAACCGAACTGTTGTTTATCCCTTGTGACTCATCCCCATGTCAAGACCTTGTGATATCCCTGGACAACAACCAAAACACTCCTTCAGCCACCGCCCGCAATCTTGGGGTAACCGTGGACAATCATCTGTCATTTTGCCCCCACATTGCTAACCTTACTTGCTCTTGTAGATTTCTTCTTTACAATATCAGAAGAATTCTGATTATAAGGCTACTCAGGTGCTTGTTCAGTCCCTTGTTATTTCTAGACTGGACTACTGCAACTCACTCCTGGCAGGCCTGCCTCTGTCCACGATTCGTCCTCTGCAACTGATCCAGAATGCAGCAGCACGTCTCATTTTTAACCTTCCCAAGTTCTCCTACACCACACCGCTCCCTGTACTGGCTTCCTGTAGCTGCCCGCATCAAATTCAAAACGCTGATGCTTGCCTACAAAGCTAAAAATGCCCAGCACCCACTTACCTCTCTGCTGTAATCACACCACGCACTGCACCACGTTCCCTCCGATCCTCCAGCACTGCTCGCCTCATCCCACCATCTCTCAGGGATCAAGGACGGCATTCATCCAGGCTCTTTTCTGTTCTGCCCAAGCATCTTGCGCCATCGCCAGCCCGGATGCACCGCACAACCTGTGTTATTTGAGCGTAGAAGACTTTTAAAAATGTCATTGCCGCCCAGGTGCACTGCACAACTTGCATATGTCACACACTATATAGGGCTGATGTTAGTTTGGGCCCTAAATATTTAGTGTGTGTGTGTGTCAATCTCTGTGTGACAAGTAAATTTGTTTGTGCATGTTTGTATGTGTGTGGTTTGAGAGTCTGTGTGTTAACATTTTGTGATGTGTGTAAGACATGTGACTTGTTAGTGTATGTGGGTGAGTCTGTGTATGATGTATGGGTGTGTTTCTGTGTGCGTGTGAGAGATGAGAGTGTGTGAGTGTTAACATTTATGATGTGTGTGTGTGATGTATGAGTGTCTTTGTGCGTGTGTACAGTATGTACAGATGTGGCCGTTAAGAATGCGCGTGTTTTCCCGCGAGACCCCACAATTTAGCGCGCGGCTTCCCGTGACTTCCCGTAAGCAACATTCAGGAATTTAAATAAATGTGCTTCACTGAATATCCGCCAGATGGCGCATGGAAGGACTTTAACTAAAAGCCGGACCAAACTAAGAATTTTTATAATTAGTTAGCCTATATTAGCCAATATTGTTTCCAATGCTGAAGCAAACATGAATTTTATTTTGTTTTACAACAGATCTTTCATGATGAATGTGTGTATATGTGCTTCATATTATTTTCATAATGATGAAATGAGATGCCCAAATTCGTGCTTTAAAATTCCTAATAAGTTTCTTATATAGTTTTTGTAAAGTCTTAACAAGGACAAAACAGTGAAAGACATGACAATGCGTCGGTTTCAATGGTCTTAAAATTCGTTTAATTTCCTGATAGTAGGCTATCTGATAATGTTAACTATGCGAATGTCCTGATTCGTGAATATGCCAACATGTCTTATTTAAAACGTAAAAATGTGTCGACATCATCAGAAGACATGAATGAACAATATATATATATATATATATATATATATAAAGTACATTTTATTTTATGAATACGACGTTCTTCTGGCTTTTTATAATAATCATCATATTTGCTATTTGTGTCCAGCATTGAATAATTATTTCATCCATTATTTATCCACGGCTGGAAATAATAGCTGGAATGTGATGTGATTGTGAATTTATGACTGAAATAAAGCTGTTCGTCTTTTGTAAAGTACTTTCACTTTACAAAAGGCAGTGTTTTTATCAAAAGGTTACTAAACGCGTGTTGTACAGTATATACAACGCGACAGCGCGCTCAGTAATCCCACACCTTTCATGTATCTGCTCGGACTTATTAAATAGTTTTAAACCCCTCAAAAATGTGTGTGTATTTCAGCTCAAAACCTCCATCAGTTATTAAAGATAACGTCTATTTAGAAAAAATGCCCCACCGATTTCGGAGCTTCAGGAAATCTCCCGGCGCTCTGCGCATAACACCGGGCCAACTCATGTCGGAAAAATTTATGAAGCTTTTCTAAACGTGGGCTATTGTTTTCTTTTACTTATAATATTTGTTAATTTAATTTAAATGAGGTTTGGGCTCAGGACTGCGATTCGGTATCGTGATTCTCCTCTATAATTTACTACATAGCTCAGCGCTATTCCTATTAATCCTGGTAGCTCAGTGGTAGGTGATTCGCCTGCCATGCGGAAGACCCGGGTTCGATTCCCAACCAGGGAATCGCTATCAAATATGATATTAGAACATAAATTCATAGATTTATTATCATCAAATATGATATTACTGTTATAATGAACCCTAGGCACGTAACAGCCGTCAAGAGCATTAATACAAAATCTTGTATAAAAATAGATAGTCTAAATAAAAATCCTCCTCTTTAGTGCCTCCTCTTACAATGCCAGACAACATTCAAATGCAAATTATTCACTCTCCCCAAGTGTGAATCAGCTGTTCTCACCTATACATTCAGAGGAACTGTAATGCACCTCTTCACACTTTAAAACCTCTTGAATCTGAGGCTCTTCTGAAGACTTTCAGTGATTAAGGCCTAAATTTGTGTAAATTTAATCTTCTGGATTCTAGATTCTAAAGTTGACATTGTTACCGTTTTTAATCCTTGGAATGGAAGAAAAAGGACACTGGAATTCCGCCCTTTTAGGACAGCGCGAGAAAGAGTTGCGCGATGTGTATTAATCAATGTGTGTGTGTTTTAAAACCCCCAATTCTGCGAATTCCCCCAGCAGCGAAACCGGTTTGATAACTTCACCTCTCGTAAATGAAAGGTGAGAAGAGGCTTTACAGAGGGCGCTGTCGCGTTGTATTCAGAGAATAGACTAAAACAAAAAACATGTTTGCATCAGTATTGGAAACGATATTGTATTAGGCTAACTTTATTAAAGATTATATTTGAAAATAATAGTAGGCTGGTAGGCACGTTATTTTTCATATACTGTAACTGTTCATTGAAGTTAAATATACACAATAAATTAATAATTGCGTTTACTTTACATTTGAGCACTTGTGTAAATAGCTTTTTCATTGCATATACTACCATATCATATATTTGTGTCTAATACTGTTTTATTCATATTTTACAACATTACATGCAGTTTGTAATTTACTTGCGATTGTACTTTTAAAATGTAACCTACGTACGTATACAGACAGTATAAGCATATTTAACTACTTCAGCAGTGAATGAGAAATTTGGTCGGTCTGGATTTTAGATAAAGTTCTTATTTGATACAATTTTATTATTTAATTAATTATCTTATTATAAACATGATTCTTATTCTCTATATTCTTGTCGAGTATAGTCCTTCATGTTTGCATTTTTTCGCACGCGTTTATCATCCTTTTGATCAAAACGCTTCCTTTTGTTAAGGCTATCGGTTTATACAAGCCGATGAATGAATTTTAGATGAATTTTAAAGCATCTTTTTAGGCCTAAATATTTTTCTTCAAACGTGCTTCCAACCAACCAACTCTGCAATGTAGGATCTCCAATAAAATTTCCCTCTCGGATATTAAATGGCATAAAGCCTGGCTTTTGCCTAATAAATACTGCATCTCTAACATCTCTGTTCATTTTAAGATTCTCCACAAAATTTACACTGTAAACTCAGTTTTATCTAAATACTTGGAGGTAGAGGATAAAAGTTATTTTTGTGATACGTTAAATGAATCTTTGATTCATTTGTTTGTTGAGTGTGAGAAAAAAAAAATTCTTAACTCTCTTAAATAAATCTTTGTAGTCTTTTTGCACACACGCGCGGGTGCGTTACAATAATAATAATAACAATAATAAATTCTGAGAACTACTACTAATAATAATTATACAGTCAAAGAAGTACCATCATTGAAGGAGAGAAGAAAAAGAAGAATAATGCACCTCAGGATAAAAGCACAACTATTGATTACAAATATGATTGCCCAATTGTAACCTGATTGTAATGTTTGTTTTGGAAGAAAAGTTCTTATGTGTCCACACACCCCAAGCTACACGTTCCTCCTCTTCCCATATAAATAAATAAATAGATTGACGCTGTGCTTACGTCTGTCTCACTGGTTCCTGGGGCAAGTAAGGTCAGAAATAACCTTTGGATATGAACGTCAAGCTTTGTATTAGAACTACCTTAATGTATCTCACTCCTTAACTATTAAATATATAATATTTATTATGAGAATGCGGAAAATAAACCGCTTGAATTTGTTGTTTATTTTATTTTACATGCAAAATACTTTATACATAAACAGAGAATTAAAAAGGAACAATTGTACTTCCATCTTTTCCTTCTAGAAATGACCTCAATTTTAAACTCTCTTAAACCAATTCAATTTAATAAGAAGAAGAATATACTTCTAGATTATGATAATATTTTTAATTGAAATGTCTCTTGCTACATCTTTTCATGGTTTATTCTTAATTTCAATCCTCTCGTGTATTTTAGCCTTTCTTTGGACTGTCAAATCTATAGTTCTTTTGTCCCTTATATTTTATTTGTTCTAATTAATGTTTTTTTTTTCCTGTATAAATGTGCCACAAAATAAACATTATACAAGATTTTGTATTAATGCTCTTGACGGCTGTCATGTGCGTAGGGTTCATTATAGTAGTAATATCATATTTGATGATAATAAACCTATGAATTTATTTTCTAATATAATATTTGATAGCGATTATGTAGGGGTGCATTTTAGCGCATAATACCGGCACTTTGGGCACTGGCTGGGAATCGAACCCAGGCCTTCCGCATGGCAGGCGAATTACCTACCACTGAGCCACCAGTGCCCGTGTATATTTAAAGTGCATGAATCTTTGTAGTCTTTTTGCACACGCGCAGGTGCGTTACAATAATAATAATAACAACAATAATAAATTCGGAGAACTACTACTACTACTAATAATAATTATACAGTCAAAGAAGTACCATCATTGAAGGAGAGAAGAAAATGAAGAATAAATACATATCAGTTTGAGCTTGACATGTTTATGAGCTCTGTCGCTTGCTGTCAATGGGCGCCTAAGAGACATAACACATTTTTCGGCTTCAGTAGACACACAAGACTTCAGACTGAAACACGACTGCCCCCTACAGGTAATGAAGGGCAGTTTCACAGCTTCCCACGCGCACCTGCGGGAACTCGCGGGATCCCTTTTCTGGCCAGATCTGTATGCGTGTGCTGTGCAAGTGTGAGGGTGTTAATGTTTGTAATGTGTGTGATATATGAGTGTGTTTGAAAAAAAGCATCTCAGTGTGATGTCACTGAACGTGTAACTCAATATAATGTTATGGCTGACCCGTTTGAGATCCAAAATCCCTGTACAATTTAGCATCCTCAATGTGTTTAGATCACATAGGAGAGTGTTTAGATCACATAGGAGAGCGGATGACGGGGGGGGGGTGGAATGAGCGGAGAGGAGAGCGGATGATGGGGGGGGGGGGGGGTGAGCGTAGACGAGAGCGGATGACGGGGGGGGGGTGAGCAGAGAGGAGAGCGGATGACGGGGGGGGGGTGAGCGGAGAGGAGAGCGGATGACGGAGGGGGGGGTGGGGGTGAGCGGAGAGGAGAGCGGATGACGGGGGGGGGGAGGGGTGGCTGAGCGGAGAGGAGAGCGGATGACGGGGGGGGGGGGTGAGCGTAGAGGAGAGCGGATGACGGGGGGTTGTTGCAGGGTGAGCGGATGACGGGGGGGGGGGGTGAGCGGATGACGGGGGGGGGTGGGGGTGAGCGGAGAGGAGAGCGGATGACGGAGGGGGGGGTGGGGGTGAGCGGAGAGGAGAGCGGATGACGGGGGGGGGAGGGGTGGCTGAGCGGAGAGGAGAGCGGATGACGGGGGGGGGGGGTGAGCGTAGAGGAGAGCGGATGACGGGGGGTTGTTGCAGGGTGAGCGGATGACGGGGGGGGGGGGGGTGAGCGGATGACGGGGGGGGGGTGGGGGTGAGCGGAGAGGAGAGCGGATGACGGGGGGGGGGTGAGCGGAGAGGAGAGCGGATGACTGGGGGGGGGGTGAGCGGAGAGGAGAGCGGATGACGGGGGGGGGGTGAGCGGAGAGGAGAGCGGATGGCGGGGGGGGCGCAGAGTACAGTTCACCTCTCCCAAATGAAGCGGACAAGAAGGGGGCTAAATTATGTCTACCTGACTTTCTTACAAATAACGCACATTTCATTCAAAATATAAACACACACCAATAATTTGCACTTTTTTTCATTTATTTAATTGTGTGAAATGGCAAATAAAAACAGGTAATAAAACGATGATGCTGTGGAGGTGAATTGGTTTAGTCTTGACTTCTGGTCGTGAGTGACAGCGTTGGGGGAAATCTGTTGATTGTCGAATCGTCGATAGTAACACAGTGATGGAGAGAAAAAGGCCAAAGCTGTCAGGGGCCCAATAAAAAAGAAAAGATGAGGAGAAACGGGGAAAAGATAAAGGTATGCAACAATGTTCTCTCTGTATGATTAAGTTATTCATGTCATCATGTTAATTAGTGGTATAACGTTAACTCTTAGGTTTGTTAGCCTTCTTGCTTATGATGTTTGCTATGCTTACCTTGCTAAAAAAACACACACACACACACACACACACAAAATAAAAGCCTAATTTACAAACGCGGGTTAGACTCCCCTTCTGTGAGAGTCCTTAGACTAATTCGCGTGGTTATCCTGCCTACTCGCTTGCTTCCGCGTTTCCGCTTTTTTATTTTTTTATTTTTTTACACAATATTCTAATTTTGCAAGATGCTGGTTGTATGTGTGTACACTATATATACAAGGGGTGTTCAAAATTCAAAAAAGGACCTTTGGTTGTGCAGAATAACACAGTTATGAGAGTAATTCTTTATTTCTCTATACAATCCGTACTGTATATACAGTGGTGTGAAAAACTATTTGCCCCCTTCCTGATTTCTTATTCTTTTGCATGTTTGTCACACTTAAATGTTTCTTCTCATCAAAAACCATTAACTATTAGTTAAAGATAGCATAATTGAACAGTTTTTGCAGATGCAGTTTTTAAATGAAGGTTTACGTTATTAAGAGAGAAAAAAAACTCCAAATCTACATGGCCCTGTGTGAAAAAGTGATTGCCCCCCTTGTTAAAAAATAACTTACCTGTGGTTTATCACACCTGAGTTCAATTTCTGTAGTCACCCCCAGGCCTGATTACTGCCACACCTGTTTCAATCAAGAAATCACTTAAACAGAGAAGTAGACCAAACGCACCTCAAAAGCTAGACATCATGCCAAGATCCAAAGAAATTCAGGAACAAATGAGAACAAAAGTAATTGAGATCTATGAGTCTGGTAAAGGTTATAAAGCCATTTCTAAAGCTTTGGGACTCCAGCAAACCACAGTGAGAGCCATTATCCACAAATGGCAAAAACATGGAACAGTGGTGAACCTTCCCAGGAGTGGGAAGGTCCCAAATGTTCTCCCCATTTTTAATCGTGGCCAATTCCTCCCCGTCGCTAGGGGGGGTCCCACATCAAGGCTACCACTACCACTTAGTAGGGAGGGCGAAGACTATCACGTGTTTCCTCCGTCAGCCGACCGCATCTTTTTCGAACTGCTTGCTCACGCACCATTAAGGGCAGAGTAAGGGCAAGCTCACAGACGCCCCTGATTGGCTGTAGAGCCGTGATTAATGTGGAAGCACAAGTACCTCTCATCCCTCCCCCCTGAGAGAGCTCGGCCAATCAGCTCTCTCTATGCCTCCGGCTGTGAGAGGAAAACAGCATCACCCGGGGTTCGAACCAGCGATCTCCGAGTAACTATATACTTTTATCTCTTATCTGGTCAAATGGTTAAGGGCTGAAATTAAAGTTGTACAGAATTTAATAACAATGAATGAATGTAATGATTTACTTATATTTTCATTAGATACACCCTGGTTTAAAGGCACACGTAACTTTTATTAAATCTCTCTCTCATATATATATATATATATATATATATATATATATATATATATATATATCTCAGAAACGTACAGTATGTTCGAGATGGCAAACTATATCGTGGTTCCAGATGCTCCATGAGGTGACGGAAACCAGTGTTTTCGACAACAGAGAGAGGCTGGACATCTAGAAAAATCAATAAAAAAAATAAAAATAAAAATAAACTAGGTTAACCTGATTTTGCAGTGATTTCAGTCTTATATATATATATATATATATGTCCAGCCTCTCTCTGTTGTCGAAAACACTGGTTTCCGTCACCTCATGGAGCATCTGGAACCACGATATAGTTTGCCATCTCGAACATACTGTACGTTTCTGATATATATATATATATATATATATATATATATATATATATATATATATATATATATATATATATATATGAGAGAGAGATTTAATAAAAGTTACGTGTGCCTTTAAACCAGGGTGTATAAGTGAACTTTACAACTGTACAGGAGAGCCTAAAGGGGAAAAAAAAATCTTATATAAGATTTTTTTTTCCCTTTAGGCTCTCCTGATTTTTTTTTCCCTTTAGGCTCTCCTGTACAGTTGTAAAGTTCACTTATGCCCCTCTGGTTTTATCTGTCAATAATGTTTAGTCACAAGAAAGAAGTTCTGTTGTGGCTGGATGGATCACCAGAGACAACTGCAATTATAAGGTCTGAGCAGGTCCAAAGTATCTCTGTGTTTTTAGGAAGCATAGGAGCTCTGTGGTGGGACCCGGTGAAAAGATGGCTGTTCTCCGGTGCATCAGATCACAGTATAATCATGTGGGACATTGGTGGAAGAAAGGGACACACACTACTACTGCAGGGACATCAGTAAGTACTGTACATACACACAAACCCGCTACCCCACTGTCTTAAAATTTATAGAAGCATTCATATTAACCTTTCTACAGGTCCTGTCATTCCAACAAATTGATGAGATTTTTTTTTTCTATTACTGACATGACATGCTTACAACAAAAAAGACATTTCCAAATATTATCTTATTAGCAACAAGTATGGTCCAAGCACCATAATGTTAAAACGGTTTTAAAATCTCTTTTCTACTTTATCAAATTGAAGCCTAAATATTTTTTTTTTATAAATTATTAGTAAACTGTTTTCTAGTTATCATGCCCCACAAACTGACTGTACATTTTATGTATTGTCTGTCTTCTAAAATGTGTATTCTAACCAAAACATATGTATCTGCTACATTCTACAACTCACTGATGTAGATGTTGGGGTTGCATCGATCCGATACTCCAGATCAGTAATGACGCCGATCAAAGCTTTTTGAATGGATCCAAATTAGATACAGTTACCAGAGTTTGATTAAATGAATAGCAAAAAATATTAGTCTACAGTAAAAACTATTTTTATTTTAAAACATTGTCTTTAATCACACAAAAGAACACGTTCGTGCAAATAAAACGGAAAAAGGATGAGTCAAAGCAACTGACCTTGACAGATGCGTTTCAGAGGCAAGAGAAACTTTCACATCAGAACCCTAAAGCTGTAAAAATAACAGAAAAGGTACTTGAATTGATTTTTCTAGATGTCCAGCCTCTCTCTGTTGTCGAAAACACTGGTTTCCGTCACCTCATGGAGCATCTGGAACCACGATATAGTTTGCCATCTCGAACATACTGTACGTTTCTGAGACCGCTTTGCCTAAGCTGTATTCCAGAGTTTCCTCACATATTGCAGACCAATTAAAAGATGTTCGGTCCTTCAGCTTCATCACAGATATTTGGAGCTCCGACGTGTGCCCTATGTCCCTTCTAAGTTTAACGGCACATTGGTTGAATGAAAATTATGATTTGCAGAGCGCTGTGCTACACTTAAAGAAAATGAGAAGGTCACACACCAGCAGGGCGATTTCAGATTCAATCAAATAAATGCTTGATGGATGGAAAATTACTATATCCAAAGTATATGTGATTTTGAAGAAATCGATGAATGATTTGGAGTCCCTAGTTTGGTCTGTGTAGCTCACTCATTACAACTTGTTGTTAATGAGCAGAAAAAAAAATTTATCAAGTGAAACCTGAGGCAGGTTTATGTTGCTAGTGATGCTTATATTTATCTTGGTTGTTATATTAAAGTTTGTATTCTACTATTTTTCATGAATGTAAGGTGTTCTTTATACTGTAATAAGCACTGTGTTGCAGCTTGCTACTATTCTGATTTAAGATTCATTTGATTTAGAATATTACAGTACTTTTTAGATTTTCATCAGAAAATAATTTAATAATTGCAGTAAATATGTGGTTGTTATTATAAAGATTGTGGTACAAGTAGTAACTGTTGAAATTACTGTTAATTTTGCTACTGCACCATTCAGGTTTCGTTATAAAATTGTCTGCCATACTGTAGATTGCATATCATGTACTGTATCTCTTTTTCATCCAACAATGTGCAGTCAGATTTGGTATTTCTTTCTATACCTAAAACAAATAAATTTTAATGACCAAGTGAATTGTATACATTCCTTAGTTTTAAGGCAAAATACCCCCACTGATATCGGACTGGTATCAGTATCAGCCGATACACAGAATTTTTGGTATCGGATCGGTTTTGAAAAAATGGTATCGTTTCATCCCTAGTAGATGTAGCTTCCAATATAATCAGCCTATTATGTAAGATTACAGTAAAATAGCTGGACCAATTGTCTTGTATAATAGACAGCAATGATTGGGCCTAAACATAATGGAAAGTATAGTTTGCAAAAATGTACTGATAAATTTAATCGTATTTCAGCTTCTATATACCTTGGTACAAGTGTACTGTAGGTGCAACATACTGTAATTATTTCCTATTATCTTAGTCCACTGCGCTACTGTGCTAAGGGACAGAACATAGGGGCAAATGTTGGACTCAAAGACATTTAATTAATTATCTAACTCCACATTAAAGAACTATCCTGTTTGCTTGGAGGTTTCTATTGACATGCAAGCCTAGGCGTTTCTTATTTACTTGTCAGAGGTTATATTTAGTGTCCAAGCACTATGACCTCAGCATGATGACGACATGACTATGACATCATCGCCATTGCTCTGATATGACTATGACATCATCGCCATTGCTCTGATAATGCGGTTTTGCACTCTCTCTCCACACACACACACACCGACACTCAACAAATATTTAGGGCCCAAGCTCTATATAGAGGTTGTGACGGTGTACCCAGAGGGCGATGGCTTTTTCTAGGTTTTAACATGCTCAAAAAACACAGTTTGTGCGGTGCACCCAGGGTGACGATGGCGCAAGATGACCGCTCATTGTTGCTTGCAACTATATTTATTATTATTAGGGCCCAAGCACTGTATGTTTTTTTCCAGCATTTTGGAATTTTTGGGTGTCATAACATGCTCAAAAACTCATGAAAATTGGAGACAGGTTGGAATCTGTTGTCATTCAGATGCCTGGGAGTCTGAGGGACCCTCACAAGGTATTTTGCTGCATAGCTCATAGACACATTCATGTATGCATAGGAATCTCGGGACACATTTTAGAGCTCATTGAACCGAACAACTTTTGCCTGGGCTAAACTTAACAGGAGGCTGGTTATTTTCGGTCGTTCGCTCCTCCTAGGGAATTTATACGATCACCACCAAACCGGGCCTATGTGATCTAAAGACATTGAGGATGCAAAATTGCTGAGGGATTTTTGAGTAACACACTTTGATTGATTGAGTAACATCATAGTGTGATGCTTACTTTCCAAGCTTAACATGGACACAGTATTATCCTTGCAGTACTAGATGTGATGAGTGATGGTGTAATCAGTTCACATGGTTTTCATATAAAAATCCATTAGCTGTCCAGCACATGGAGACCTAAAGACTATCACTGTCAATTTGGGGCTGTAGCTCTGCTCAGCAAGTTGCCAGGGTGTTCTGATCATCAGCAAAGCAAGGGAACTAAGGTCTTCCCAGCAGTCTCGTGGGCTAGTTGTTAATTTTGTTCCTTGTGGGAAGAATCAGCAGCAGGGGTAAAACAAACAGAAAAGAAAAATGCATGTAGTAACGAATGCCAATCATGACTATTATATATGAATATTTTGTATTTGATATAATGTACTTGCCTGTGGTATAATAGTTTATTTATGCCTATGACAATATACACATAATTGTATGTGTTTTCAACGACAAGATGTTGAACATCCTCTCTGTACTATGTCTCATTTCATGATATTAGACCAACTATAGTGGTGTTGTCAGGAATCTTCATTAGGGTGTTAAAGGAGTTGATGGGTGTGCAATTGTGTGTAGTATGAAAATGGCTGTGTTGAGAACACCAACCTGTGGTGATCCTGTGTTCATGGTGAGAGTGGGTGATGTGTGGTTGTCCATCCTGATATTTTGTCAAAATGCCCAAATCCATGAGCAGAGTGTGGTGGCTATTCCCAGGGTGCTGAGCTTGTTTACCAGTTTATGGAGCACTGTTGTATTGAGCACATAGTTAACTATAACTATACAGTAGTTAGCAAATAACAGGCTTGTGTGAAGTGCAATTGAGATTGCATCCTCCCTTGATCTGTTTTCACGGTAGACAAACTAGTGGCTGTGCAGATCAGTGGGGAGCGTTGGCTTTGATGTGATAAACGACAAGCCATTCAAAGCACTTAACAACTGGTGTCAGGGCAACTGGGCAACATTTGTTGAGACACCTGACTGCTTGCTTTTTGGGCCTAACCTGGTCTGAGACAAATGGGCATCTGAGATTCCCCTTGTGATTTAAAGGTGCATAGACAACGCTGTATGATGTGTCAGAACAGTATGTGTGATTAATTTCCTTAGGCACGGTTACGATTTTTGGACTCATGATGGCAGTGTGGGGAAAGGGGACAGAGATTTAGTCAAGTGGATTAGTATGCTTTACATTGTATATTCTTGTCAAAGACGAATAAGACTAGCTTTGTCGCACTTAAGAACGATCTACGAACATGCTTCCAGAACAGAACAGGTTCATAAGTAGGGGACTACCTATACTGTCCTCACAATGCGTTACTGTGCAAAGCTAGACAGCAAGCTAACATGAGAGATGAAACTCCAATAATTCTTCAAGGTGCAAATATTCTTGTATTTTTTTTTTATTTCCTTTTCTCTTTTTTTTGTAGTGTAAAACTGAAAATACATAAACAGACCTCAATATAAGCATAACAAGCTAAACCCAACATAAACTACTGTCAGGTAAATTGCTCATGTCTAAAGCAACAATTATACTTTCTTAACATGAAAATAACAACTTTCAGTCACTTACAGACTAATAGTGTCCCAGGAACAGTGTAAAAAGAAAACTTAGATGCACCATCTATCCAGCTATGTGCTCTGCCTTTTGCTTGCTTTTTAACTAAACAAAATGGCTGAACAGCCACTAGAGGGCAGTGTTCCTAAAACAATTACTTCAGACTAACGTCCGGAAGTGTTCAGAAGTGTCCTGATAAACCTATAAGGAAGGCAGCACACTACCTATATTGAGTTTTAGGAATAGATTTAATTTTTGTATATATAAATACTATTTAACCTGTTTAATGTTTTCACTGCCACTGTTCAAAGGTTAGAAGTACAGTTTGGAATTGTGATGTCTTCTTCCTTCTGTAGGTATTTGATTTCATATTTGAATAGACTGAGCTTGTGCCAATTGCTATTGATTTTCTTTCAGTGAAAGGGTGCAGGCTCTGAGGTATCTGCCGCTGTCTAAGCAGTTGGTCTCCTGCTCTGCTGATGGAGCTATTGCAGTGTGGAACATGGACCTGCCACGGGAGGAGGTATATAAACACATGATCTTTTAGGACTAAATAAATAAACAAAAACCATAAAAGAAATAAGAACTGACAAAATACACTATTAAGCATGAATTAGATATTGCACATTTTTAAGAAACTATTGAGATATGATAGAATAAGGACAAAAAAAATTCAAAAATAATAGAATCAGTAAGAATAATAAAATCAGTAATCAGAACCAATCTATCAGGTGTAGTAAAATAATAATAATAAAAAAACTGATGTGCTAAAACCGGAAAATATGGAATACATGTTTTATTTAGTAGCTAATATTAACCTGCCGGGCACTATTTTATGTCCTGAATGAATGCATGTTATTTTAAATTGCTGAATGTAAATGAATAAGTTCATGGTACAGTAGTATTTTTTTTTTCCTGATATAGACATTGAAACCTTGAGGTATAGCCAATATCAATACCCATTAGATGATATTTCTTTACAGGGCTGCGTCCTCATTGGCCATCTGCTTTTGGGTGGGTGTAACATCATATTTCATTATGCATTATGCTCCAGGTCAAACACAGGATATTCACTTACCTAATTTACCTAACAGATTTATCTAATAATTGCTGTTTATTTTTTCAGAAATTTTGACCCAACACAGGGTCAAAATTATAAATGCTGGGGGGGTGGGGATATACAAACAACACACCTAATTTGGTTGAATGCCCCTAGCAAGTTTCACCTTTAGCAGATGCCTTTTGATGCCTTAACAAGCTTTTGGCAGAGTTCTGTTCCTATTTTTGAGCACTCTTCTTGGCAGAATTGTTGTTTTTTGGTTTCCTGGCACAGACCCAACATGGTCCGCAGTGCCTCAAAAAGCTTAAAATTATTCTGCTTTATCCATGCTTTATCCATCAAATAACCAGCTTTGGTTTAATATCTTTTTGAAATACTCAATTTTATCCAAGTTACAACTGTGTATTTGATGATTTGAGATTATGATGTAAAATCTCCAAGATAGTCCTCCACCTTCATTATTACTTATTATGCAACCGATCCGTTCCACTGCCAGTAAAACAGTCCCAAAGCGGAAAGCATGATGTCATCACCATCATGGTTAACATTTGGTACAGTGTTCTTGGGGTAAAATGCCTAACCTTTGTTCCTCCACACTTGCACTCTAGAAGGCATTTTCTTTGTCTGTGTAATTAGCTGCAAACTTGATTTTGTATTGGTGTTTTTCATGGACAGCAGTTTTTCAGCAGCTTTTAGTTCACAATGTTCCTATGCCTTGGTAGTTCCTGACCATCCAAACCAATGAATGAGGGCGACAGTTTGTGCCAGTTTGTGGGTGACAATTTGTTTCAACTGTGAGTGATACTGTAAATTGTGCCTTTTTCCGGACCTTGGCAAAGGGGCTACATGTCCCAGTAACATGTATCTACAGTATGTATAAATGTTTAAACTGATCATGGTACTTTAGAAATTACTCCAAGAGACATTCTTGACCTGTGTAAATCTACCATCCTCTTCCTTAGATTTGCACCGAACTCCTTGGACTTTCCCAGTGTACTCTGTGTTGGTCATTCCAATGAGTGCTGTCAAACACTATGTTGGCGCAAATAATCTATCGGCTGTACTCAAACACACATCTTGATCAATCAAGAGACTTTGGGCTTGTCAAATTAAAAAAGACTTTTAGCACCACTGAATTAACAATCTAAGTGGGTAGATGTACAGGTCCTTCTCAAAAAATTAGCATATTGTGATAAAGTTCATTATTTTCTGTAATGTATTGATAAACATTAGACTTTCATATATTTTAGAATCATTACACACAACTGAAGTAGTTCAAGCCTTTTATTGTTTTAATATTGATGATTGTGGCATATAGCTCATGAAAACTCAAAATCTCAAAAAATTAGCATATCATGAAAAGGTTCTCTAAACGAGCTATTAACCTAATCATCTGAATCAACTAATTAACACCTGCAAAAGATTCCTGAGGCTTTTAAAAACTCCCAGCCTGGTTCATTACTCAAAACCGCAATCATGAGTAAGACTGCCGACCTGACTGCTGTCCAGAAGGTCATCATTGACACCCTCAAGCAAGAGGGTAAGACACAAAGAAATTTCTGAACGAATAGGCTGTTCCCAGAGTGCTGTATCAAGGCACCTCAGTGGGAAGTCTGTGGGAAGGAAAAAGTGTGGCAGAAAACGCTGCACAACGAGAAGAGGTGACCGGGCCCTGAGGAAGATTGGGGAGAAGGCACAAGAATCTGCAAAAGGATTCTCGACCAAGTTTTGAGTGCATAACTGAACATAATTATTTGAAGGTTGACTTTTTTTTTGTATTAAAAACACTTTTCTTTTACTGGTCGGATGAAATATGCAAATTTTTTGAGGGATTTTGGGTTTTCATGAGCTGTATGCCACAATCATCAATATTAAAACAATAAAAGGCTTGAACTACTTCAGTTGTGTGTAATGCATCTAAAATATATGAAAGTCTAATGTTTATCAGTACATTACAGAAAATAATGAACTTTATCACAATATGCTAATTTTTTCAGAAGGACCTGTATATTTTGACCTGTATATTTTGATCCTGATCAAAAAAACAAAAATACATTTGACACAGACTGGCTAAACCTGGACAATAGAGCATCTTGCTTTTTGCTGAGGCATCCTGATGATAGGGTAAGATGGATCTATGGGCCCAGCCTGCCTTGTGTCAATCATACAAGGCTGTAAAAGTTTTGTAGTGGTGTGAGGAATGTCTTTTTGCAACACTTTTGGCCTGTTTATATCAGTTAAGTTAAGCCTTTATTTGTCACATATACATTACAGCACAGTGAAATTCCTTCTTCGCATATCCCAGCGTAACTGGGGTCAGAGCGCAGGGTCAGCCATGATACAGCGCCCCTGGAGCAGTTAGGGTTAAAGGCCTTGGTTGGGGATCGAACCACCGATCTTCCGATCAGTAACCCAGTGCCTTAGCCCTCTGAGCTACCACTGCCCCATCAACTAATCTTTGCTTGAATGCCACAGCCTATTTCATGTTGTTGTGGCCATGCTTCTACCTACATGGCTTAATTTTCCCATCTACTAATGTCCATTATGTCAGCATGATAATGCATCATGTTTCTGAGCAAAAGACATCTCAAAAAGGTTTTCCTCACAGGCACCACATTTTTAATGGTACCTATTTTAAATCCTAATTAAAAGTGAAAATCCTCAAATTTAAAGCAAAGGCAGCTAGCTAAATTATGCTTTTGATTATCATTACAAAAATGGGATGATAATCTAAAAATATATTTTGTTACTTTTTTTTACAAAGACTTTTAACATTAACAGTCTAATATCAGCAGGGAGAAAATACTGTATCGCTGTTCGGAGATATAACTGTTTCATACAGGGAGTTAGGGTCATTCACCAGCACTGATGATAGTTTGGCTACAATCCTCCTTTCTCCCACCACCTGTACATGGGAATCCCCAGGACTGGCTCCATATCAGCTCGTCCAATATCAGCTCGTCCAACCCTTTCCTGGCTACAGTAGATATGCTGCTGCATTGGCAGACCACTCCATAGAAGATGGCTGAGGCCACCACATCTGTGTTGTCTGTCCAATACAGTTTGCTGTTCAGATGAACACCCAGGTATTTATAAGAGTCCACTCTCAATGTCCTTTCCCTGAATGGTGATAGTGAAGTGTGGTGAATGGTGATTTGTGCCTGCGGTAATTCACCACCAGTTCTTTGGACTTCCTCCGCATTTATCTCAAGGCAGCTCTGTTGGCACCAGTCCACAAAGTTCTGGATTAGTCCTTTGTACTCCTTGTCATCGTGTTCCTTGATCAGGCCGACGATCGCAGAGGCTTTAGAGAACTTGTCCAGAGCCAGGACCATTCCCTGAGGGGCTTTAGTGTTGCAGACAACCATGTCAGACTCACAAACAGTATGTGAGGACTCATGACTGTGAGGTAATCCAGTATCCAAGAAGATATTTGATGGTCCACTCCCACTTACTTCAACTTATCCCTCAGAAGCGCAGGTCGGATAGTGTTAAAAACTAGAGAAGGGGAAAAAAAAGATCCAAGATGGCGCCGGTGAGGTCGGCTGCCGTCACGACTGCTCTGACCTACTTTTCTTTGATTCTTTACATGTATTATTTGCATTTAAATAATTTTTTTGTACAGATAGGTTTATATTTTTTATATATTTTGAAAACTTTTATATTTTGTTCTACTTTCTTATAGTTAAGATATTTATTTATTTATTGCCTCTTTTCTATTTTCTGTTTTTCATTCCTATTTCTTGTTAATTGTTTTTTTTTTTTAGGTAATTTCACTGCACAACATACTGTGTACGACTGTGTATGTGACAAATAAAATTTGAATTTGAAAAAAAAACCTGACAACATGACCCTCACTGTGCTTCCAGCCTTTTTCAGGTGTCTGTTACAAAAAAAAAAATGCTTGTAAGGGTGAGTCTCTGTTTGGTTAACTAGTGTGTGTGTGGGTGTGTGTGTGTGTGTGTGTGTGTGTGTGTGTGTGTGTGTGTGTGTGTGTGTGTGTGTGTGTGTGTGTGAGAAAGTCATCCCATACACAAACAAACACAAATCCACCCCCTTCCCCCCGCTCGCAATCCAAGGTTCCACGGTATACTGTATAACATGGAAGAATTCTGTGGGCAGATAGAACGGTCTCATGTTGGCAGCTACCAGCTCAATGTCCTTACAGCAGATTTGCTCTTTAATAGTGATATGACTTCCAAGATGGCGCCGGTGAGGTCGGCTGCCGTCATGACTGCTCCGACCACCTTTTCTTTGTTTTTGTTTTTGAAGTTAGTTTTCTTTGTTTTAAAATCGGCAAAATCACCACCATTGAGTACATTAGGTACGATAGAGACACTCTTGTTTCTATTGGTATACAATGTACTCACAATTCTACGTTTTTAACTCCGGATCCGAGCTGGCCGAGTGAGATCCTGAGGGAGAACAATGGACGCGACGCGAAGCGAGGGAAACGAGCTGTCGTCAGGAACCGGCTGAGAACTCGTGCACACCGCACACCTCTGCCTAGCATCCTGCTCGCCAACATCCAGTCACTGGAGAACAAACTCGATGACCTCAGGGCCAGGATAAAGTTCCAGAGAGACATTCGGGACTGCAACCTTCTCTGCTTCACCGAGACATGGCTGAACCCAGCGGTGCCAGACCACGCCATACAACCAGCCGAGTTCTTCTCGGTTCACCGCATGGACAGGACGCGGGACTCGGGGAAGTCAAGAGGAGGCGGCATGTGCTTAATGGTGAACAACAGCTGGTGCAACAGCGCGAGTGTTGTTCCGCATACACGCTCCTGCACACCAAACCTGGAACTACTGTCCATCATGTGTCGTCCTTTTTATCTTCCACGGGAGTTCACATCGGTCATAATCAGCGCCGTTTACATTCCACCACAAGCAGACACAGACATTGCCTTATGCGAGCTGCATGAGGCGCTCACACAGCACCAGACACAGCACCGGGACGCTGCGCTTATTGTGGCGGGGGACTTTAATAGTGCCAACCTCAAACGCGCAGCGCCGAACTTTTATCAGCACATCACCTGCCCCACCAGGGGCGAAAGGACACTGGACCATTGACCATACGGTCAAAGACGGTTACAAGGCACAATCTCGTCCAGCGTTTGGTAAATCCGACCACGCCACCATTCCTCATGCCAAAATATAAACAAAGACTGAAACAGGAAGTTCCGGTTCAGAGGGAGGTCGCGCGCTGGACGGACCAATCGGTGGCCGCGTTACAGGACACACTCGATGACGCAGACTGGGACATGTTCAGAAACAGCTCCGATGATGACGTCAGCGTGTTTACGGAAGCGGTTGTGGGATTTATTGGGAAGCTAGTGGACGATACGGTGGAGAAAAAGACTATCAGAACGTTTCCCAACCAAAAGCCGTGGGTGGATAAAACCATCCGCGACGCTCTGAGATCTGGCACCGCTGCCTACAACACGGGACTTGCGTCGGGGTACATGGAACCATACAAGGTTGCGTCATACAACGTCCGGAAGGCGGTGAAAGAGGCGAAGCAGCGCTACGGGAGAAAGCTAGAGTCACAGCTTCAACAGAGTGACTCTAGGAGCCTGTGGCAGGGACTGAGAACAATAACGGACTATAAAGCACCAACATCCGGTTTGACGAACGCGGACGCGACTCTGGCAGACGAGCTTGAACATCTTCTATGCTCGCTTCGATGCTGCAGCTAAAGACGCTAGCGATGCTAATGCTAGCGGCGCTAATGCTAACGGCGCTAACAGCTGCAGACAGGAAGACACTGCCAGCACCGGGAACGCGCTCATCATCTCCGAGCACGATGTGAGGAGAGCCTTCAAGAGAGTGAACACCAGGAAAGCAGCAGGACCAGACGCCATCTCAGGTCGTATCCTCAGATCCTGCGCAGACCAGCTAGCACCTACTGTATGTTCACTGAGATATTCAACATCTCTTTATCTCAGTCGGTGATCCCCACATGCTTCAAAGAGTCCATCATTGTTCCTGTTCCAAAGAAACCACATCCTGCTTCCCTCAATGACTATCGCCCTGTAGCCCTCACCTCAGTAGTGATGAAGTGCTTTGAACGCCTGGTCAGAGACTTCATCATCTCTTCACTACCAGACACACTCGACCCACTACAGTTTGCTTATCGTCCGAACCGTTCCACAGACGGTTCTCCTCCACACATCTCTCACCCACCTGGACACTAAGAGGGGAAATTATGTGAAAATGCTCATCATCGACTACAGCTCTGCATTTAATACCATAATTGCCTCCACACTCACCACCAAGCTGGAGCACCTGGGACTCAGCTCACCCATGTGCCAGTGGATCTCCAACTTCCTAACTGGCAGACCACAGGCAGTAAGGATGGGCAGTCATATCTCAGCCTCCCTCACACTCAGCACTGGAGCCCCCCAGGGTTGTGTTCTGAGCCCCCTGCTGTACTCTTTATACACCTACGACTGCGTGGCCACTACCAACTCCACCGCCGTCATCAAGTTTGCTGACGACACTGTCGTGGTGGGCCTGATCACGAACAACGATGAGTCGGCCTACCTGGAGGAGATTGGAAATCTGGAGAACTGGTGCCAGAGGAACAATCTCCTCCTGAACGTCAGTAAGACAAAGGAGCTGATAGTGGACTTTATAACAAAGCAGGAGAGGAACTACCAGACCCCCGTCATCAACAGGAGCTCAGTGGAAAGAGTGGACAGCTTCAGATACCTGAAGCTGGACCTGTCATGGTCCTGTCACATCAACACCGTGGTGAAAAAGGCCCGGCAGCGTCTGTACCACCTCAGACGCTTGAGAGACTTCAGACTGCCCTCCAAGGTGCTCAGGAATTTCTACTCCTGCACCATAGAGAGCATACTGACGGGAAACAACATGACCTGGTTTGTAAACAGCACCATGCAGGACAGACGAGCTCTACAGAGGGTGGTGCGTTCAGCTGAGCGCATCATCCGCACCAAGCTCCTTGACCTGCACTCAATCTACACCAAGCGGTGCTGGATCAAGGCCAGGAAGATCGTGAAGGACCTCAGCCATCCCAACAATGGACTGTTCTCTCTGTTGCGGTCAGGAAAGCGCTTCCGCTCCCTGAAGGCCAACACAGAGAAACTGAGGAGGAGCTTCTTCCCGCAGGCGATAAGGTCTCTCAACCATACCACATTCACACCACAAACACAGAACTAATACAACCTGTTAACGTCAATGGACACTATGGACACTTTCATGCACATCTACACTTATATCGGAACTCATGTTTATGTTTACATTCTGGACCCTTATGTTTACATTGTGGACCCTTGCACAAAGACACTTTATTAAGGCACCTTAAGACACGTTTCTATGCATACTTGGACACCATACTTCCTCCACCAAATTTCAATAAAAAAAATAATAAAAAAAGAAAATCTCTATTGTACAGTACATTTCTATTTTTATTTCTATTTTATGTACAGTATACTTTTATTTTTATTTCTATTTTTATTTTAGTTAAGTTAAAATTTTCCTATCGTATTTCTTTATTCATATTTATTTCTTACTATAAGATTTAATTCTCTTTTTAAGGTCACTGGCGGTCGTGTAAGCATTTCACTGCATATCGTACTGTGTATGACTGTGTATGTGACGAATAAAATTTGAATTTGAATTTGACTAGGTTTACAGTGGCTTGCAAAAGTATTCGGCCCCCTTGAACTTTTCCACGTTTTGTCACATTACAGCCACAAACATGAATCAATTTTATTGAAATTCCACGTAAAAAAGACCAATACAAAATGGTGTACACTTGAGAAATGGAACAAAAATCATACATGATTCCAAACATTTTTTACAAATAAATAACTGAAGAGTGGGGTGTGCGTAATTATTCAGCCCCCTGAGTTAATACTTTGTAGAACCACCTTTTGCTGCAATTACAGCTGCCAGTCTTTTAGGGTATGTCTCTACCAGCTTTGCACATCTAGAGACTGAAATCCTTGCCCATTCTTCTTTGCAAAACAGCTCCAGCTCAGTCAGATTAGATGGACAGCGTTTGTGAACAGCAGTTTTCAGATCTTGCCACAGATTCTCGATTGGATATAGATCTGGACTTTGACTGGGCCATTCTAACACATGGATAAACCATTCCATTGTTGCCCTGGCTTTATATTTAGGGTCGTTGTCCTGCTGGAATGTGAACCTCCGCCCCAGTCTCAAGTCTTTTGCAGACTCCAAGAGGTTTTCTTCCAAGATTGCCCTGTATTTGACTCCATCCATCTTCCCATCAACTCTGACCAGCTTCCCTGTCCCTGCTGAAAAGAAGCACCCCCAGATGCTGCCACCACCATATTTGACAGTGGGGATGGTGTGTTCAGAGTGATGTGCAGTGTTAGTTTTCCGCCACACATAGCGTTTTGCATTTTGGCCAAAAAGTTCCATTTTGGTCTCATCTGACCAGAGCACCTTCTTCCACATGATTGCTGTGTCCCCCACATGGCTTGTGGCAAACTGTTAACAGAAAACCAAAAGTCCCATTTGCAATGGCTATCTTCTTGCCACTCTTCCATAAAGGCCAACTTTGTGCAGTGCACGACTAATAGTTGTCCTATGTACAGATTCCCCCACCTGAGCTGTAGATCTCTGCACTCGTCCAGAGTCACCATGGGCCTCTTGGCTGCATTTCTGATCAGCGCTCTCCTTGTTTGGCCTGTGAGTTTAGGTGGACGGCCTTGTCTTGGTAGGTTTACAGTTGTGCCATACTCCTTCCATTTCTGAATGATCGCTTGAACAGTGCTCCGTGGGATGTTCAAGGCTTTGGAAATCTTTTTGTAGCCTAAGCCTGCTTTAAATTTCTCAATAACTTTATCCCTGACCTATCTGGTGTGTTCTTTGGACTTCATGGTGTTGTTGCTCCCAATATTCTCTTAGACAACCTCTGAGGCCGTCACAGAGCAGCTGTATTTGTACTGATATTAGATTACACACAGGTGCACTCTATTTAGTCATTAGCACTCATCAGGCAATGTCTATGGGCAACTGACTGCACTCAGACCAAAGGGGGCTGAATAATTACGCACACACTCCGCTTTGCAGTTATTTATTTGTAAAAAATGTTTGAAATCAAGTATGATTTTCGTTCCACTTCTCACGTGTACACCACTTTGTGTTGGTCTTTCACATGGAATTCCAATGAATTTGATTCATGTTTGTAGCTGTAATGTGCCAAAAGAAAAAAGTGCCAGTGGAAAAGTTCAAGGGGGCCGAATACTTTTGCAAGCCACTGTATACCATCTATTATTCACAAATACTGCCAGGCCTCCTCCCTTTCTCTTACCACTCATATTCATTCTGTCCTCACGCAGTAGTTGAAATCCATCCAGAGCCACAGTCATACTCAGTGTTAGCTTGGTTATCCATGACTCTGTAAACAGCATGATACTACATTCCTGGAATTCCCTCTGATGGTGGGTAAGAGCCACTAGCTTATCCATCTTGTTGGGTAAAGATCTCACATTCCCCATGATGAGGATCTGTAACATCTCCTTTTGGCCAGACACAGAGCACTAGCACTCAGTTCCCCAGTCTTCTCCTTCTAAGCTTGCAGGGAATATAAAATTTTTCCTGGAGTATATGGTTTAAATAATAGGACAGCTGCTGTGAAGTCCAACAACATAGAAAAAGCAGAACAAACTCTGTGACTTTGATGTCCATAGTGCAGTTCACATACATTTGGGGAAAAAAGTGCCAGAAAAACTACAAAAATAAGGAGTGGAAAAAAAAGTACAAACTCTTTTTGTTGCAGAGCTGCTGCAACAGGCACACAATGCGATGACATTAAAAATCAGTGATGACATTAAATGTGAACATCTGATTTACTTTTTTATTTTTATTTTAATTGTTTGTAAATATCAAATTTGCAAATAGTCTAAAATCTGCCAAATAATTAAAAAGGCAACAAAAACTTGGGAGAGAATTCTGTGTGACATGACCCTCTTTAACTGATGACAGATGAACAACTTGGACCATCACAAAGCTGTGTGGAATAAAGTTACTATTAACATTTATAAAATGGTAGTGGTCAGTTAGATAAGACCTAGTTAAGGAAAGAGCATATAAAAGGGCCATTTGTTTAACTCAAAATTCATGGTCTATGTTAAAGAATATTTTGATCTATGGTTATGGTGAACATAGGTGAACACTTCAATACAATAATCATTTAACCCTGGCCCAAACTATGATGATGATTACTGTGTGATGATGATTACTGATGATTAATGTGCCTTCAAATCATTAGGACTCATTTCCACATTGTTCACAGAACTGGCTAATTTCACACATGAAGGCTAATTCAAGTTTAATTGTATAAGTGTATAAATTATTTTTGACCACATGGTGACAAGACAGTCTTACCAGTAGACCAGTACTGTTCCTAGCAAATACATTTTCACCTGTGTTTTAATGTTTTGCTGTTTTCTCTCAATATGCACACAGGCCCCACGTTGGCTGGATAGTGACTCGTGTCAGAGATGTGAACAGCCGTTTTTTTGGAACATTAAGCAAATGTGGGACACTAAGACCCTTGGTCTCCGACAAGTATGTTTGTAAGAGCAATGTTGCTAAGAATGTCTAAGCATAATGAACCCAATGTTAGTGTTAGGTTAACAAAAGTTGTTTAAACAGTTAGATAATTTTTTTAACTTTGGTGTAAATGTTTGGCATAATCAATTTATGTTGATAATTTTATTTCTTTTGTTTAATTGATGAATGTGCTAGAGGTTTGCCTACAATATATTGGAAAAACAAGAGCTGTCATGGCAATGTGGCACTAGCTCTCTTCAGTCAGTAATGAAGATGTCTTTTTTGTGTTGTAGCACCATTGCAGAAAATGTGGTAAAGCAATTTGTGGGAAGTGTAGCTCAAAAAATTCAACTTACCCCATCATGGGCTTTGAGTTCCAGGTGCGAATGTGTGATGACTGTTACAGCACTATAAAAGAAGAAGAGTAAGTGTTTAAAGTCACAATTACCAGCATTTCAGGCCCATGCACACAACTTTTGTTAACAAAAATAGAAATTTGTGTTTGTGTGTTTGTTTACAGTCGAATACCTATGGCATTGTTCCATGAAGGGAAGCACAACATATCTCACATGGACATGGACCTATCTAGAGGCCTTATGGTCACCTGTGGGAGCGACCGTATTGTTAAGGTAGTGAATATATTTTGGAGATGTAACCGGGAATGCCTATATTGGGGTTGGAATTAACTGAAACTTGAATCAAGAGGCTGACACATCACAATGTCCTGAGGAATAAAACAATTTTGCCTAAGGGTAACTCATTGAAATTTGTTATTTCCACAGATATGGGACATGATCCAAGTGGTTGGCTATAACATTTCAACAGGCTCCAACTAAATGAATGAAACACTTGTAGCTTCACCAGTGCATTCTACACACAGAAGCGAATTACAGTATAGGAGCTTATAAATCCACTCATAAATCCACAAATCTGGTCGCCTCCTTGTAGTTGTATTTCTGTATGCCTATGTAATTTGTGTCCTTTTTGTCATCAGTCATAACCTATATTCTCTAAATTTTAATTATCTTATTCATGTGTGATGGCCCTTATCAATAAGGTTAATTCTCTCTCTAACCTCCCCCCCCCCCCCCATGCCTTATTCAACTCAGGTGAAGAACTGTAATTTCTATTCGTACTGTAATAACAGTGACCCATAAAACTGTTTCACTGCAGTTGATGACCTACCTATGTTGCCACGGAAAGTATCTGTAGTAGACAGCAGCAAAGTGGTCAAGCATGCCACTCCACATCTTGTCTATTTGTATGGGTCAAGGGTCACTATTTAATGTCCCAGAATAACTCTAAGATTTTTCTGAAAGTTATATTTAACAGGGAGCATTCTCTGGGATAAGACAATGCCATTGGGTTGGGGATTTCTGTGCACTTCTTACAGTGACTGGGGACCCTCATAGGAATAAAGAATACTGTGTAAAGAATGGTTACTGGAAAGGTTGAATATTTTTGTGTTCAAATGTAATGTATATGGTCGGGCCGATAATATCTGGACATCGACAGTGATATTACTTTAGCTATGCACTACAGTATGTTTGAGGTACTTGAAGTTTTGCCACAAAATGTAAATCACTGGTAAGCCCCAAAAACAGATTATACCAGATTTGAATTTGCCTAAAAGCTTGTAAAAAAATAAATAAAAATACTGTACAGGTTGAAAAACCAGCATCGACACACTCAGTTTCTGACTGGCTGGTTTTATGGCACATTAGTCACAGGTTAAGTGACACAGGGCTGAAAAGATTAATGAGCGAAAAAAATTGAGTAAGTGGGCAGGTCCATCCTGGGCATGTCCTCGGTTTTTATGTTTTCAAACTGCTCATCACCTTACTTATTCATTACATCAGCCCTGTGGCAGGAACAATTCCAGAAATCCTTAAATCAGCTTATGTGCTAGCATCCACTATGCCATGGTCAAAGTTTAAGCTTAAGACAAGATCACATTATTCTCCATTCTGCTGTGAACATAATTTAAGCTATTGACCTGTATCTATATTTATTCATTGCGTTGCTGCCACATGAATCGCTGATAATTACATGTATTATACACAGGTATGCGTAATTAGCCTGTAAGTGTATATGGTACTCCTCTCTCGCCCCTCACTTCTTCACTTACTGTTCTTTGACTGAATTTTCTTTGAAATTCAGCATTTGAAAATTGCCTTATAACATGTATGTGTGCACAGATGATAATTTTCTATATCATTTTTGTAATACAGATATTTAAACTGCACAATCTTTGTGCCAGGTAATTTGTTTTATGTTTTACTAACCAAGTGTTAATCATAGGACTTGTACTGAGATTTTCTGGTCATATAAAATAAAAGCATTAATTTATTTAATTGAATGTGGACTATATACAGTATGTGTGTGTGTGCCCTGCAATGGACCCTGTCCAGCCTCATGTCCTAAGCATCCTGGGATAGGCTCCGGGCCCCCCACAAACCTGAATACAGGATAAAGTGGTATAGATGATGAGTGAATGTGACAGTGAATGTGACATGATGAGTGTGTGTGAATGTGGGCTGTCACATTGTTGACATATTTGTAAACTATATTATTATATGCAGTAATATAAACTGGATTTTGCAACCTCATTACCATATCTGATGCAAGGTTAAGGTTAAGCCTTAACCTTAACCTTAACCGTTAAGGTGAGACTGTTTGTGTTGCAGTGCAAGATAAACATTTTGTAAAGTCATTATCAGAAAGAACATAGCTTTGCTTTTATAAACTTTACTCATATTGCTTATATTAAACCGTGATTAAACATCTGTGACAGCTGTGTTCATATTCAGATGATAAGTTGATATCCACAGTATTTAAATAATTTACTTTTTTACTTTTTACAGCTGAACTTGGATACAGCACTAACATGTTAACAAGTGAACAAGACATGTTTGTGTACACACGTTTTATATATGGATAGACCTGAATTATGAATCTTCTGAACAGAACATTGAATTTTAGCAAAGTACCTTTCTTGTCTGAACCCATCGAAAGGTACTAGCACAAACTACTGTAAAATTTAATGCTGGTTATGGTAGAAAGAATACAGCATTTCAGCTTGCTGCGTATGGAGCTGCCTAGCCTCAGCCCGATCAGCATACCCATTAAGCCCTATGTCAATGCTGAAAATACCTACAATGAGCACATGATGGGTATCAACAGAACTGGATGATGTAAAGCAATGGATGAAGGTTGCCTGTCTGAAGAATCACGTTTTCTATAGGACCATTTTTGATTTCTCGTACAACAAGCAAAAAGTATTCAGGAATTTGAGGAACTTGACAAAGAGTTCAACCTTTGAAAGGGTTGGTACAGATGTCGCCATTAAAAACCTGCGTTTCGAGAAAAGGGATCCCGTGACTTGCCGCGGCTTTGCGCGGCTGCGTGCGGGAAGCTGTGAGCATGCCCTTCATTACCTGTAGGGGGCAGTCGTGTTTCAGTCTGAAGTATTGTGTGTCTACTGAAGCCGAAAATGTGTGCAAATTAAACTGCGCATGCGTGTTTGGAGTCGCTGTGTATCAGTCGGTTTGAATCATCACGGAGGTTACAACACGGTGTGGCTGCAGCTGGAGTTTGTCGTGTTCGAGGTAAGTTTAGCTTTCTTTTTTGGATGTGATTCTCGCTTTCATGACTCCCAATTAATGTTCATCTTAATCTCAGGACGTACAATTAGCAATTTCAGTTTTTAATAGTGTGGAGATTCACAAAACACCGTTTTCGTGTAAAAACCTGAACCTACGGAGCCCCCATGGGTCCTGTGGTAAATAAATAAATAAATAAAATAATAACGAACCGAGCGCGCGGATTAATACACCGAGATGTGTGTTTCTTACCCCCACACCGAGTGAAAACGGCTTTTCTGAAGCCGAACTTTATTAATGAGTTACGAGTAAAGAACCTGTACATATGTTCATACAGTATTGACAGCAGCTCTAATTTACTGCGGTAAAGCCAGCCGCGGTTCAGAAAAACACGGTCAAGCCAGCCGCGATTGATTTTAGTGCGCGCGCATATTCCAGCGATTACGGTAGTTTCATGAACAACACAGAGAGAATGCCCCATATCTGAAAAATGCTGCAGTAAAATAGTTTCATATGTGGTGTGTATATAGTATGGGACGTCCTGAATAAGAACTGATCATTGTTTTTTTTCTGTTTCAGTCTGAAGTATTGTGTGTCTACTGAAGCCGAAAATGTGTGCACATTAAACTGCGCATGCGTGTTTGGAGTCGCTGTGTGTGCCCGCGCTGTGTACAGTATCAGTCGGTTGGGAATCATCACGGAGGTTACAACACGGCGTGGCTGCAGCTGGAGTTTGTCGTGTTCGAGGTAAGTTTAGCTTTTACACTTATTAGAAATGGGGTCTTTATACCCCTTTGAAATGTAATAATGCCCCATATCTGACAAATGCTGCAGTAAAATAGTTTCATATGTGGTGTGTATATAGTATGGGACGTCCTGAATAAGAACTGATCATTGTTTTTTTCTACTTTTTTTTTATCATATAATGTGTGTACATTATATGGGATAAAAACTGACCATGGCGTTTTATACTTACTAGAATTAATTTTTTCATAGGTCTCTGAAGTGAAATAAAGGCATTTTATTTAACTTTTTTTCCCCATTGTGAACATTTGTTTATTTGACCTCTCTTCCAAAGCAGACGTTAATCCTCATTATAGAAAACATTCATTGAAGAATAACTGCTACTTTTGAACAGTAAAACAAAATAAAAATCAATTCTGGTATTTAGAAAGACTAAATACATTATTTTGTCTGTTTTCTACGAATTCTGCTGTAACTTATCTACATAAAACAATTATTTGAATGGTGAATATTTAAGAAAAATATTGTAACAGACAACCGTCAAAGTCACCAATAAATAACACGGATATTAAAGCAGAAATGCAAATATCTGTTTCTAACGGTGTCAGAAACTTTGTGTTAGTAGCACTGCTTGACATGCTTGATGCCTTCCTCTTTTGTAATTTGCTTTGGATAAAGGCCTAAATGTAGTTGTACGAATAAAAGATTATGTAATGATACAATGTAAATATTTTCACAGAAACAAAGCGTAAAGATGAGACGTGAATCTGAAGAGGATCTCTTTGATGATTGCCTGGTAAAGCATTGTTTTCTTATTAATTATACAATTTATTAATACCTTGAATATAGTGTTTGTTGTATTGGACAGAAGCATATAAATGCAAATGAATATATAAATATGAGTAATTATTGAACGAATTTTCATGTTTGGACTAACCCTTTTAAATACAAACTCAGCATTCATCATAGGATTTCCTGACACTGTAAAGCCATCTCATGCCATGTTTTACTGATGCAAGATAAAGCAATTTAACCCAAGTTTAACAATATGAAGTATATGAAGTGATGGTCATTTTTTTATTATCATTTATTTTTATTATTATTTTTTTCTCAATGAAGTCAGCACAGGTTGAAGCAATTCAGATTTTTTTTGCTTCTCAAAATAAATGATTTATTTTCTTGTAAATTTTATGCAGGGGGACAGACGAAGTGACACCTTCTTAAAATCCTTGTCGTCCGTGCTGTTGAAGGGGAAGAACCGGTTGGTGTATCCATAATCCTTGAAGGAGAGGCTATTTTCAGAAAGTTCTTCTAGAACTTGATGGGATTAAGCTATCACCAAAAGTGCAAGCTTTAAAGATGAAGTTATCATCTTAAAACATTTGATTTGGCTTGACTACAAGTGTTTACATGTTGTGTTTACATGTTCAGCTTAAAATGTTTTCATGCATTAAGGTTTCAATGGCATACTTTTAAGTGCACTAGTCCAGAGTGCTGATTTGAAAGTTGCAACTTCACTGCTTCAGAGGGCTATTACGTTTTAACGTTTATTCTACAGTTTGTTTAAAGTATTTTCTGCTGCATTTTATTTCTAAATGAATGCTGTATTTTATTTATTTATTATTTTACACAATTTTGTTTAAAACAAGTATTTCAGGCCCTGGTGCCGTGCAGTTTTTTTCTATGGATGCAAAATTTAGCTGAATGCACTTTTATTAAAAAGACAACTTGGATCTAGACTGTGAATGTCACAAATATTTGGTAATGTTGGTGAATAAACTGTTTAATTATATTTTAGTTGTGTGATTTATGAAAGATATAGATGAAATAATTACTTAAGTTTCTTTCCAAAACATAAATTAGCAATGTTTACATTATTATAGGGAGTAATATAAATTGATAAAACCAAGTAAGGGAAAATCTCACAAAACAAAATGATAGTAATTTCATAAAATCAAGGTTCCTGCTGATACAACAATGCATTAACTTTAGATTTATTTAAAATAATCAAGTAATTTGTACATTAAGTATAATTATGTAACTTTTACTTGATTTATTTTATTGTTAATTTAATTAAGTAGATTTTACCTGACAATTACGGGTGAGTTTGTTTGTAGCATGCAGTAAAGTGTATGTGACACAAAAATAGATATTTGTAATATCGTGCAATCTCTGCTATCCGCTAGCAAACTTGAGCGATTCTTTTATTTTTTTATATAATATAAAGTATGTTTACAGTATAAACTTTCTATGTACGGGTCCAATCAGAAAAATTTAACCAGAAAACAGCATATTACATTGATTACATTGTCCTGAGGCTGGACAATGGAATAAACTGGGATAAACTGTAGAACTGAACAGAATTTTTTTTTCCATGTGACTTGAAAAGCCTTCCATCTAGTTAAATATAAATATTAAAACTCTGATCATGTTATCTAGTTTAATTTCGTGTTTTCGCTACATAAATAAGACAGTAGGTTCTCTATTCAACCCCTTAAAATTTCAAATGTAATCTAAAAATGGCCTAGCTTGTACAGGCTACTTATACGCTCATCAGCAGTCGGCGCCCCGCTGTAACCAGCAGATCAAAGGAGCAGTTATCGGCTGACACGTAGCCTTCTGAGTTTGGAGACCCACAGAACCCCCACTGTAATTCCCCCATCTCACCTTTCATTCACATAAGGTGTGAAGTTATCAAACCGGTTTCCGGTAGAATTGGGGGGTTTTAAAACAAACGAGCAGGCGTCTCTGCCTAAAATGTTTTTCTCCTCTCTCTCTCTCTCTCTCTCTCTCTATATATATATATATATATATATATATATATATATAGTTAATTCAGGGCTATTTATGATGGAGACACCTTTTTCCTTTTTACGTTTTAAATATGTAAAACCTCCGCTGCGTGTATTCATTCACAGGCTGCAGCGCGCGCACAGAGAAATAGGAGACTGTGGTGTATGAGTGGATTGGAGAGAAGAGAGCTGTTCAGTTACTATAAAATATATATATATATATATATATATATATATATATATATATATATATATATATATATATATATATATATATATAAACATAATAATATGATCTTTTTGAGTTATAATGTTTTTTTTAATTATTCATAAGAAAACCTTTCAGTTTTGTAAATATTCTAGTTATAGTGTGTTATGTTTTTCTTTAGGTTAAACGGTTTTGAGAATTAGACCATACAGCTAAGATAAATATTATGTCGTTGATTGATAAAATCTGGATTAAGGATAATTTATTTTATTTAATTTGTATTTTTCACCCCCCCCCCCCCCTGAGGGATTGCCACCTTATTGTGGTCAGGGGGTTTGCGTGCCACAGTGACCTTAAGAGCTATACCAACAGGAGCTTAGTCTTTGGAGGTGGGGGATGCATGTTGAAATGCAGACTTTTTAACCCAAGACTATATAAGTTTTTACAGTACTTAAGGGGGAATCAAAAACTGCCCCCAAAAATGTTTTACTGCAAGTTTGAAAAACCCACTCTCACATAACACACACACAAATTATTTGCAAACCGGTTTCGCTGACACTTTGAGTGTAATTCATAAATTTACTGAACATATTCAAATAAACACACCATACGGCAAATAAATCATCTCAAAGCGTTTATTTTTTGGGTCATAAATGCAGTGTTCATTTACATTCCTGTGTGTCCACCCTGATTTTTAACCACTACTGGAAGGACTTTAAACAACCTATTTATGTAATTATTACATGCCTCTTCTGTAAGGACCTCAAACCAGAATTTTTCAATGGCAGTAATTAAATCGGATTTTATAGTCGGTTTTGCTTCTTTTCGAATATAGTCTTTCAGAGCATGCCACACCATCTCAATCGGGTTCATGTCAGGAGACTCGGCGGGTGTCTTCACCCAGTTAATTCCCTCTTCAGCGATCACTTTTCTTGCAGCAGTGTGCTTCGGGTCATTGTCCTGGAAAAAACGGTGATGAATACCGAAGGTTTTCTTAATGTATGGGGCAGCGGTTCCTTTTATAATCTCCTCTTCGAAGAAAGACCTGTCCATTATTCCTTCAAAGATGGCAATAGGTCCTGGTCCACGTCTAGAAATGGCTCCCCAAACATGAATTTTAACAGGATGTTTCGGCTTGGGTTTGAACACTCGTCTCCCTTTTTTACAAAAGGACATTGTGGCAAAGCGATCCAAAGCCACCGTAGTTACGGTGACAACATACACTTATCAACTTATCCACATAAAGATGCTCATATTTTTTACCCTAGTTTAATTTGGTTTTACGCGATTTCATGTATTATTTGTGTGTGTCTGTGTGTGTACAGTGTGTGTGTGAGTGCGAGAGAGTGAGAGCGCGTGCGCGAGAGAGGGCTTTCATGCTGATTTATCCAAGGTTACTAAAACCTGGCTTACTACCTATAAAAAATATTTCAATTTAACTCATGGGTCTCAATCACAGATGACACGACAAATTATATACTCTGAAACGTTCATTTGAACATTTAAAATGTTAATACAAAAATACAAAAACATGAATACTAATGTTATCATGGTGTAAATTATTAACATTAGGTTAGGTCCTGCCCTTAATTAATTCATATTATAATTACTTTTACATAGTATAGCTACTGGACTGACATTACCAAAACTAGCTATTTGATTTAGCCTTTCTAAAATCAACTCATATATCATTTATAATCAGAAAACATAAAACATATTATGATCTGTTCAACAGCCCATCTGTTTTAATTTAGTTTGTATTTTTTATTATTCATAAGACAACCTTTCAGTTTTGTAAATATTTTAGTTATAGTGTGTTAAGTCTTACTTTAGGTTAAACGTTTTTGAGAATTTGACCATCCAGCTTAGATAAATGTTATGTCATTGATAAAATCTGGATTAAGGATATTTTATTATATAATTATATATATATATATATATATATATATATATATATATATATATATATATATATATATATATATATATATTTATTTTTTTATTTTTTTATTTCCCCCTGAGGGATTGCCACCTTATTGTGGTCTGGGGGTTTGCGTGCCTCAACACAATTCAGCAAATACAATACTGTTACTATACAGTAAGGCCAGGTAAAAACAGTGCTCGAACATGATGCCCCCCTCCCCCCACCCCGTGTTGTCTGGTCTAGAACGGCGCTGCCTCTGACCGTCTTTTGTCTTGTAAATGAGTATTCTCACTCACCTTCCAATCCCCCCAGCGCACACACTCTGTTTGTACTGTAAACTGTACTGTAACTGTGTTTGCTAGGGCACTTGGTTATACACAGTACTTTAATGTATGGAACACTTACTTAACTTACTGGTTTGGTTTAAATATCGCTTATTACCTTATTCAACAAAATAAATTCATTATTAACGTATTGAAGTATTTTAGTTAAGGACAAAAACTGTGCTTGTGTTTAGAACTGCTGAACAGCCGAAAACACACACACACCCATCCCCCCGCCAAAAACACACACGCACACACAGAGCAATTAACACCATGTCCTACTCAGGAGTGGAAGGTGAGAAACCTCAATGGAGAATACCACGTTTGTTGTTGCTCTTTTGGAGTTCTTAAAACCCAAAACATTTATTTATACTGAGAAAAAATTATTATGGGTCACAATCACAAACACAAATACATATAATCAAGTGTTTAACTGGTTTCATTTGTTTCTATGATCAATAATTATTATTATTATTTTCAGCCCAACTCTTTGACTATTTAAAACAAAGTTGTGTCCCATTTTTTGCCCATTGAAGTTGTTGGTTCAACTAAACAATTTTTAAATACCCAAACAATCCCCCAAAATTAAAACACGCAAAACATGACTTTAACAATTCAATTTATTCTTCCAAAACTAGTCAAAGTTAAAACAGTAATTTATATAAAACAGATGAATACATGTTGTCTTTTTGCTTAAAGTTCATTAAACAACCCGGATACACCAGCTGCTTATAAGTCTCTATCTATAGTCCTTTTACATTAAAATAAAAAAATTTCAAATATCAAAACTATTACATATTTGTTATTAATAATGTTATTACTTAACAGTTTAAGTCTTTGTTTCCCCCAAAGTACTGTATCAGACATTTTGCAGTTCTATGTTCAGAATATACAGTAGACCTGATCAAACATCATTCTAAAGCTGTCGGACTGTGACGTCATCGCTACCGCAGATCAGTTCATCAACTTGTAATATATACATTTTAGGAATATATTAACATGTGCAGACATTTAAGGGTGCGCTGCCCTCTCTTGCCCCTGCGTAGAGCCTACACACACACACACACACACACACACACACATCTATCTATCTATCTATCTATCTATCTATCTATCTATCTATCTATTATATAAATACACATTTGGAATCTGCATCTACATTTTCTGTTACAAGTATAGAATTAGGTTCAGCTGAGACTCATGATCAATGGTGTTAGGGTACTTATGACTATGACACTCTTGAGAGGGGATATGAAGGTGTTATTCATTTATTTATTCTCTACAAGGGTGCGAACAACAGTACAGACCAAACTATAACTCTCTCTTACTACTATAAAAATTCTAGATATAAACAAACAAAATACAGCTTTTTTTCCTCAGAGGTAAACGGAAAAGTGAAGTTGTTCAGCTGTTCACTGTCACTGCAGCTTCTTCAAAGTCTTCCCACTCCGTGACCACTGAAATCCGACACGACACCACGTTAGGCTACGTCTTGACTCATTTGTATACCGACGGTGATTGGATGTTTCCCGAGGGCTCAGGGGAGTGTGTGTGTGTCTGTGTGTGTGTGTGTCTATGTGTGTGTCTGTGTGTGTGTGTCTATGTGTGTGCGTGCGCGCGGGTACTTGTTCTACTGTTGTAAAAACTCTAAATATAAACAAACAAAATACAGCTTTTTTTTTTCAGAGGTAAACGGAAAAGTGAAGATGTTCAGTGTCACTATGCAGATGTTACACTCAGTGGAGTTACCGAAATCATTGGTTTAGTCCTCATTGAGCTTTTGTTCCTCTTATGTGAGCATAAACAGTGAAACATTCCACAGGTTTATAATACACCGCGGCCAAGTGAACCACGTTCCCGTCGAATGAAACGAGGCATAATCGTGGTGTTTGCTTCGGTTATGACACACCATAGTTTATTACCTGCTGTGGTAGATCTGAATATTTATTCAAACACAATAATAAAGCTTTATATCCTCAGGAGGGCTCAGTACATTGTTTTAGCGATAGTTTCACGGAAGCGAGTTCAGAACTAATCTAACCAAACCAAAAAAAAAAAACATCCGAAGCTTCAAATAGAATGAACGAACTAATGAAATTGATATATATGTAATTGATATACTGTATACACAGACGTGTGTGTGTCATTTTAATTCAAATGAACATTTTAATGCTTTCTGATACACTTATCAACTTATCCACATAAACTTATCAACACATACTCTCCGTGCACGCACATACAATCTCTAAAAAAGTAAAATTAATAACATACATATACAAATAAACAAAAATATAAACGTCTATGTATATTGAAGTTTACAGTGAACGCAGAGTCGGCTAAGCACATGTGATGACGCGCGCGCCCTCACCTCTTGTTACGACTGCCTATTTGGCCAAAAAATAATTGAACGATATGCCTGGTCCTGGAAAGAGACAATAAATATATTTTTTTATACATTTATTGCATTGTTTGTTGTTTACAGTCAAGCCATCAACATACAATAAAATGTAAACATGAGATCTAAACTAAAAACTGTGCTCCCTGTGCTGGTGCTGGCAATATCATCTCTTTGTTCTGCTGTCTCCGGCTCCCTCCCTGGTCCTGAACCGTACCATACATACCAGATCAAGAACTTGAAGATGAAGATTATATCTCTGGTCTTCTCTCTGACGGGTTCCTCCCTAGTTTCTGATGATCTCAATTAGTTTGTAGTGTTGCTTGTCCAAGGAAACGAGTAATCTTGCTTGAAGTGGAGCAGATATAATTCTCAGAAACTCATTACTGATCTTTAAAAAAAAAAAAAAAAAGGTAAAAACAAAAATTGGACTGGCTCAAGTTCTTATGTTAGCAAATCTTAATTACAGTGTGTATAAAGTATAGAAAGCAGTACACTACAAACAGCACTCACTCCAAATTAGCTTGTTCTATGTTTACGTCACTTTCCTATTAATTTTTACATCGTTAACCAACGGTACTTAAATATAATTATTTTCTTCGGCGCCGCTGACTTACTGTATAAACTCCGGTGTTTTTGAAAATCACCACGTTAGTTAGCTAATGCTAATGCAGGTAATATAGGTGGTTTTAGCTACAGTAGCAAACACGGACACAAAACTCAATCTACAAAGTAGTTGTTCCTGACATAAATCATGAATTTGCTCATAGAAGAGATACATTTAACATAGAAATGACATGAGTTTGCTTTCTTACCTGGTTTAAAGGAGTTTTCTTTGAGAATCTCCACCCGCATGTGATTCAGTCCGTGAAAATGCTGCGTCATGAGGTCATGAGACACGGTTTGAAGCAGAAATGTCCTTTGTGAATGGATTAGATTTAAGTTTAATCAGGGGCTTTAACTAACAGTAACTGAAATACAGGTTCTGATATCCTTCCTTACTTGTTTCAACGTCATGCTCCGGTTTGAGGCGGAAATAAAATTATACCGGCAAAACTATGGTCTAAAGACTGCGCATGCGCAAATCACACTCAACCTAATAAGAGTACCTTGATCAAAATGAAATATTTCACTTTGGTTTCCTGCTGTAAACAGCATTATACTAAAAAAAAAAAAAAAAAAAAAAGATTCACCCATAAGCATAAATTAGACACTTCAGTTAAAAAGAGCAAATTATTTTTTTTACTAATGGAATGAGAAAAAAAAACACATTAAACTAGGTTTACTTTTTTCAGTGGATCCCTCAATAATTTCTGTCTCCTTTGCCTGTGTTTGATAATGTGAAGCACATATACACTCATTCATCATGAAAGATCTATTATAAAACAAAATAAAATTCATGTCCGCTTCAGCACTGTTCATCCGCGTCCTTACATTCATTGTTGTACTTGGTCCGGCTTTTAGATAAAGTCCTTCCATGCGCCATCTGGCGGATATTCAGTGAAGCGCAACACATTTATTTAAAATTCCCGAATGTTGCCTCCGGCAAGACGCGGCACGCCGCGCGCTAAATTGCGGCATCCCGCGGGAAAACACGCAGGGTTTTAAGGGCGACATCTGTATCCAGATGCAATTCGATTGAGTCATGGTTGTGCTGGACAACTACATCTGATTCATGGAGGCTGCACCTCACGGGACAAAAAGCAGGGGAAAATGTTTTCCTTACATTTTCTGGAAACAAGAGACCTATCTACTGTAAATGTCTAAAATCACTACAAATAGGTTCCCTTTAAAGAATCTGCTGCTGGTGCCTTGGTGGTGGATACCACAGCACACCTTTAGATATCTTGCAGAAGCCTTCCTAGGGTATTTTCAGGGTAAAAATGTGTTGGGAGCACAAGGAGGACCTACACAATATTAGGCATGTGGTTTTAAAGTTATGGCTGATTGGTGCGTGTACAATATGTATATACAATAATGCTGTTTACAGGCTATTTACACAGATGTTCTATGAAGTTAAAGTTGGATGTCCAGCTGGGCATTTTCAAGCAAATGAAGAAATTCATTCTTTTTTTCAAACTTGACTATTCACTCACAGCAATTGTAAAGGCAGATTTATTCATATAGGCATTTGTTAATTATGGATAAACATATAAATTACCATATCACAAATCACAGTACATACACATTAAGTTACAATAAAGTTCGAGGTTATATACTGATTACACAAAAAATATACTAAAATATTTTATTATACTGGGTGTTATTGTTAAAACATCCTGCACTTCCAGACATTGCAGCTCTTCAGACAGAATGCACCTGAGAACAAGTAACTGGGTAAAGAACGAGAGACAGTGATTTTGATCTGAGCAGGTTCCCACCTGGTCGACCAGATCAGCTAAAGTCACTGTGCAAAACCTGGAAACCCATGGTTAGATTAGATCAATGACATGCGATAAAAGGCAACAAATTTTGTCCCAATAGGGCAAAAGGTTTTAATGTGAATATAAATGGATTCTTGCCATATATTTTTGCTTCTTATTTGCACTCTAAATTTAATGACTTAATATTTACAATGAGTAAGTTCTGGTGAAAGCCCAGAATTTATGATTAATATATTATCAGTTACCTAACAGATGACCCTTTGTTAAACTGATAAATTATAGAAATATTAAATTGTTTATCTTTGTTTGTTTTCTTACCTAATCTGAATTATTTGTATATTACTTAAATGGCGCTATATATATTTCAGAGAAACGATTCTCTGTGTATTGGCCAAACTGTATGTTGAAGTGCTCTTTGTCAGATCAGATCAGATTTTCATAACCGGTCTTTTTCTTTGAATGTTCAATGAGGTTGGAAACCTTTTGCTATCTCCTCCATGACACTCATGAACTTCTCCTCTTCCAGTTGGGAACTATGTGTCCAGGCCAGTGGCAGATGAGTTGATACTATTCTCCGATCTATAACATGCACACACAAAAATAGCACAGATTTGTTAGTACAAAACATTTTATTCATATTTATTTTTATTGATTTAAGCCTTAAGGTATTACAATCTTTTTTTTTTTTTACACATTTTCATAAGATGTCCGTACTGGCTAAATAGGTAAATGACCATGCTTGCATTGGATTCGGGACTTTCCTGTTTTGGCACTGTTGGAGTGTTTCCCAACATTCCTTGTTTATCCATGTTGACTGAAACAGTGTTTTTTATTCCCCCATTTGTGCTGAGGTTTGGCCAGGTCTGAACATAGCAATTGCACTTGCGTGTGGACCAAATCAATCACACCGAGACCCTTTAACTGCCATAGTTACGATGTAATGAAAATTATGCTTTTTCTCCATGTTGCAGAGCAAATTTCTTCTCCAAGAATATTCATCACTACATAAAAGATTTTCTTCCCATGTTTAAGATTCATACCTGCCATAAACTCATTTTCCAAATGACGGTGAACTTGTATTGATGCAATGGTTCTCTTGAATATTTCTCTGTGTGAAATTTAACCTAATACTGAAATGGACTACAGGCAAATGACCACTGCATTCAAGACAACCACAGTCTGCATCTATACAACACAACAAAGTTGCCAGAGAAACAGAATTTATACAAAAGTATCTGATTAGGTAATTAGATACATTGTTTCATCAATAAAATTTCGTTAACAGATTGTCATCAGTTACATTTGAATGAAAATTGTTTCGAGGCCATTAATGGATAATCTGAAGTGTTCCATAATATAGTATACCACTTTTTCCTCTCCTTTCAGCCACTTAGACTTTGCTACAATAATGATCTTTGCTAGAATAATGATCAATCTTGATTTCTGGTAGTATGTAGTATACACACAAAATTGTATGTTACGAGCATAAATGCTTGGATAAGAGTTATAAAACTCAGCAAAAAAAGAAACATCCCTTTTTCAGGACTGTGTATTTCAACAATAATGTTGTAAAACTTTACAGATCTTCATTGGAAAGGGTTTAAACAATGTTTTCCATGCATGTTCAATTAACCATAATCAATTAATTAACATGCACCTGTGGAATGGTCATTAAGACCTTAACAGCTTACAGAAAGTAGGCATTTAAGGTCACAGTTCTAAAAACGCAGGAGACTTGTCTACCGACTGTGAAAAACACCCAAAGAAAGATGCCCAGGGAGGGAGGCATGAGGACTGCTGATGTGGCTAGGGCAATAAATAAATTGCCATGTCCGCACTGTGAGACGCCTAAGACAGCGCTACAGGGAGACAGGAAGGACAGCTGATCATCCTCGCAGTGGAAGACCATGTGTAACAACACCTGCACAGGATGGGTACATCCGAATATCACACCTGCGTGACAGGTAAAGGATGGCCACAACAATGCCCGAGTCACACCAGGAACACACAATCCCTCCATCAGTGCTCAGACTGTCCGCTATAGGCTGAGAGAGGCTGGACTGACAGCTTGTAGGCCTGTTGTAAGGCAGGTCCTTACCAGACATCACCAGCAACAACGCCACCTATGGGCACAAACCCACCTTCGCTGGACCAGACAGGAGTGGCAAAAAGTGCTCTTCACTGATGAGTCACGGTTTTGTCTCACCAGGGGTGATGGACGGATTCGTGTTTATCGTCGAAGGAATGAGCGTTACACCGAGGCCTGTACCCTGGAGCGGGATCGATTTGGAGGTGGGGGGTCCGTCAAGGTCTGGGGCAGTATATCACATCACCATCGGACTGAGCTTCTTGTCATTGCAGGCAATCTCAATGCCTTACGGTACAGGGGAGACATCCTCGTCCCTCATGTGGTATCCTTTATGCATGCTCATCCGGACATGATCCTCCAGCAGGACAATGCCACACAGCAATGTCAGCGTTCTGTCATGGCCAGCGAAGAGCCCGGATCTCAATCCCATTGAGCACGTCTGGGACCTGTTGGATCGCAGGGTCAGGGCTAGGGTCATTCCCCCCAGAAATGTCCAGGAACTTGAAAGTACCTTGGTGGAAGAGAGTCTTGTTTTCTTTTAATTCTTCAGCAATGACCATTGTTAAAAGCACTATACAAATAAAATTGAATTTAATTTAATTATGGGATTCAGTTAACAATTACTGTACAGTCGTGGACAAAAGTTTTGAGAATGACACAAATATTAGTTTTCACAAAGTTTGCGGCTAAACTGCTTTTAGATCTTTGTTTCAGTTGTTTCTGTGATGTACTGAAATATAATTAAAGCACTTCATACGTTTCAAAGACTTTTATCGAGAATTGCATGACATTTATGCAAAGAGTCAGTATTTGCAGTGTTGGCCCTTCATTTTCAGGACCTCTGCAATTCGACTGGGCATGCTCTCAATCAACTTCTGGGCCAAATCCTGACTGATAGCAACCCATTCTTTCATAATCACTTCTTGGAGTTTGTCAGAATTAGTGGGTTTTTGTTTGTGCACCCGCCTCTTGAGGATTGACCACAAGTTCTCAATGGGATTAAGATCTGGGGAGTTTCCAGGCCATGGACCCAAAATTTCAACGTTTTGGATCCCTAGCCACTTGTGCCTGGTGCTCCATTGTGCTGGAAAATGCATTGTTCTTCACCAAACTGTTGTTGGATTGTTGGAAGAAGTTGCTGTTGGAGGGTGTTTTGGTACTATTCTTTATTCATGGCTGTGTTTTGGGCAAAATTGTGAGTGAGCCCACTCCCTTGGATGAGAAGCAACCCCACACATGAATGATGTCAGGATGCTTTACTGTTGGCATGACACAGGACTGATGGTAGCGCTCACCTTTTCTTCTCCGGACAAGCCTTTTTCCAGATGCCCCAATCAATGGGAAAGCGGCTTCATCTGGGAATATGACTTTGCCCCAGTCCTCAGCAGTCCATTCACCATACTTTCTGCAGAAGATCAATCTGTCCCTGATGTTTTTTTTGGAAAGAAGTGCCGTCTTTGCTGCTCTTCTTGTCACCAGGCCATCTTCCAAAAGTCTTCGCCTCACTGTTCGTGCAGATGCGCTCACACCTGCCTGCTGCCATTCCTGAGCAAGCTCTGCACTGGTGGCACTCCGATCCCGCAGCTGAATCCTCTTTAGGAGACGATCATGGCTCTTGCTGGACTTTCTTGGACGCCCTGAAGCCTTCTTAACAAGAATTGAACCTCTTTCCTTGAAGTTCTTGATGATCCTATAAATTGTTGATTTAGGTGCAATCTTAATAGCCACAATATCCTTGCCTGTGAAGCCATTTTTATGCAACGCCATGATGGCTGCACGCGTTTCTTTGCAGGTCACCATGGTTATCAATGGAAGAACAATGATTTCAAGCATCACCCTCCTTTTAACATGTCAAGTCTGCCATTCTAACCCAATCAGCCTGACATAATGATCTCCAACCTTGTGCTCGTCAATATTCTCACCTGAGTTAACAAGATGATTACTGAAATTATCTCAGCAGGTCCTTTAATGACAGCAATAAAATGCAGTGGAAATGTTTTTTTGGGATTAAGTTAATTTTCATGGCAAAGAAGGACTATGTAATTCATCTGATCACTCTTCATAACATTCTGGAGTATATGCAAATTGCTATTATAAAAACTTAAGCAGCAACTGTTCCAATTTCCAATATTTATGTAATTCTCAAAACTTTTGGCCACGACTGTAGTATTTTCCTGTTCCATGTTCCAAGAGCTAATTACAGTATGGAGAAAATGGATCTGTCTTCTTGAAAGTAATAAAATTTCAAAAGAAAAACACTCAAGCAGCTTGAACACAGGTTGAAAATTATGCTCACTGGCATACTATTTCTCTTTATTTGGTAGCAGCTTCCTGGAAGACATTGTAAAAAAATATTTTTTTTTAATCATTATTTCATTAGCACTCCATGTGCCTCTCATTCATTCCATCTTATGACAATTCCCCTGCTTCCATAAGTCGAAGGTGATACCTGCATGTTAGACTGTATGGGGATCTATCATCAACAGTTTCTAGCCAACAAACTTTTTGGCCACAATCTTTCCATAGTTTTTTGGATACCATATGGTTTGAATCAAATGAAACTTGTTAAATTTTTTTTATTATTATTTTCTACATTAAGTGGCATCCTTTATATTATACATATATACATTGTGTATTGTCCATACCTTGGAAGAATCTTCCACTGGGTTTTGTGATCGCAGCCTCAGACACTGCGAGCCACACCACAGTGTCAGCACCCTGTTCTGGTGTTCGCAATCGCTCCTTCATTGAGCGGTAAAAGTCAGGCATGGCATTGGCTATCACTAGTAAAACAGAGAGAGGCAGAAAAGAGCTGTCATTTTTATATCTAGCTCAAACTACTTTAAGTATATGTATGAGAAAGCATGGAATTACTTGGTGTGTCCACCCAACCAGGGTGCATTACTGAGAAGTGGATGCTGGTGTGGGCTTTAGCAAACTGTTGTGTCATCACCACTTGCTGCCTCTGAAACAACCAATGCTAAATTAGACATCTCCAAACCACAGCATAACAAATTCAACATAAACGCAGGGCATTACTGTAATTGTGCTCACACACTTAGTACCATATAAATGCACATATCCTATGCCATAGAACCATTTTAATTGTACTGTAGATTTATAAATGTTTGCATTTATTCCACAGTGATACTGCTTTTGTATACCTTGTTTTGAGCATACACCATGGTGCTATCATATCTGCCTCTCTGGGATTGCAAATTTCCTGTGCGCAATTTCTGCACAAACATTGCCCCGGACGTCACTGTGATCTAAGACACAGATATTCACTCTGAAATACAAATACTTATCTATTTATTTTTGCTATACTGTATAATTTGTATTTTCTAAACGATACCACACATACTTACCACTCTGGGGTCAGGGCTTTTTTCCAACATGGGAATTAGACTCTTGATGAGAATGTACATGGCTGGGAGAGTCAGGTAGTGTTAAAAGATGGGAGAGTGGATGGAACAATTATATTTCAAAAGTTCTTATCCAAATGATATATCTTATCCAAATTACAGTAAAGCTGTTATTGAAATGTTATACAATATTCTGTTACGTCTGTATTTGTATGGTTCAATTTTATTACACATTCGACAAACCATATACCACAATAAAGACCAACCATGTGTGTCACACTTCACTCACCAAGTGAGTTACTAGCAAAACTCTTCTCAAAGCCCTCTGCATTCACTTCTCTCTTTGTCATCATACAACCTGCGTTATTGATCTGAAGTAAAATACAAATCATGAAAGGTAAGTTCTTTACTACGTATATACTGTAATTACATTCATTTTGTGCTGAAGGAAAGCCAATAACTCACCAGTACATTAAGGGTTTTGTATTTCTTTTTGAATCCTTCTGCAAATTCCCATACCTTCCTGGTCTCAGACAGGTCCAGGATGTGTACATAGACCTCCTGCAGTAACACACTCAGAATCAGCAGCGTCATACTATCACAACACCCTTTCTCTATATAGGTCAAATTAGTGTTTTGAGTATGTGGTTTGAGTTTAAAGACTGTAACTAACAACTATAACTGAATTATGAATTAAAAAAAGCATTCAGCAAGTAAGCGTCTCCTGGTTTGTTGAGTTTAAGCATGTGCAGCATTCTTTTCCACATTTTCCTCTGTGTTTACATGAGTGAACAACAACTTGCTTGTGTCCTGTAGTCAGTTGTAGAGCTGTCAACATTAACGGGCTAAGATGTGTGATTAAGCTAGAGCTTTTAACTCTTTACTCTTTTTTTTTACGTAAATAAATCCAGGAAATCGCTCATCACATATAGGGACAATCTCATAATTTTGATTCATACACATTCATACAAACGTCAATAATTCTTTTAATTGTGTAAAGCTGCTTTACAACAATGTTAATTGTTAAAAGCGCTATACAAATATAGTTGAATTGAAAACTGAATTCAGATATTCAGAGCTTACAGTGCTACACAACTGTGTTTTAGATCACATGTTGGAAACATACAAATACAACACTTTAAAAAAATTCTACATAAAAAAATATAATTTTTATATTATGATATATTAGTTCATAATATACCAGTGTGTTACATATATGACTGTGATATAACTGTGTTGATACTGGGGACTTTGATGATTTGGTGAAATTATTTGTATGTTTCTCTTCTTGTAGGAGAAATCGCAGGGAATGGTTGCCTGTCAAAGGTTATTGACAGTTACAATTGTATGCTATTCAAATGCAGAGGTAAATAAAACCATATATTTTTAAGTTCTGTTACCTCTAATAATCTGGTACTGATGCACCAGATGATTATTAAGTACTTCTTTATTGTCTATGCACTCATATACACGTATGTGCGTGTATGAATGTACAGTAGGAGCCCAACTAAACATAACTAAAGAAACAATTATTAATTAAAGAAAATATATTTTTTTAGATTAATGATCGAATTAATAATTTAAGAAGAATTCAGGAGCTGACTGAGTATATGAAGCTTAACATCTGACTCTCTTGGTGTCTTTGACCCTGAATGATCTGCATTAGCATAACGACATGCTTGTTTTCCATGTACACAATAGGGCATTTCTGTTTCTTCTAGGCTAGCAAACAGCATTTTAGTATTTTATAGTATTTATTTCTGTTTGGTAGATTATGTGTGTGCAGAAAAAATCTGCATTGTTGCACATTTAATACAAATTCTTACTTTGTTTCCAGATTCTTTGATAATCTCAGCTCTGGTTTCCTCAGCCTTGTCCTTATTTCTGCATATCATGTGGATTGTACCACCTGAAATGTGAGTTGTATAGGTACAACATGTCAGCATATCAGCCACTGATAAGAATATTTCCAATCAGACCACTACAGATTCTGTACAGAGGTCTGATTTTATATATTCTTATTTGTATTATATGATATTTTTGGATGTGTGCAACAGACTACACATGCTTTAATACCTTTTTTAGCAATGGCCATGGCAAGTGCTTTGCCAATGCCACTGTTGGCTCCAGTGATTATGAAAGATCGGCCTGCCACAGACACTTCAACATCTTTTTCTATGAAGTATTTTGATGCAGACTCAAATGCTCCCCTGAAACAAACCCAATGAATAAATGTATTAATAAATAAATCACACTATTGAGACTATTGCACAAATTTCCACCACTTAATATTATACTTAATAGTAAGATCTGTCAGAAAGTAGAAACAAATGTCCAGTAAACATATAAAAAAATTGGCTGAATACATTGCATACTATTCTCCTCAATTATTCTCCTCACAGCTCACCTTCATTTTACACCACAACAAACTTCCTAAAATGACATCACTAAATAACAGAATAGGTGCAAGTAAAAAGTGAGATGCCATTTAGCTAACAACCACAAGTCAGGATATCTTTGTGATGCCACTTACAGCATGAATAAGTGGCTTTGTCCATTCAAGCCAGAGCCACCACACGGAGGGACAAAAGGCACGAGGCGACACTGGGGACGCTAGCTCCACTAAGTAAATGAGCACACTGTTAAAGTGTTGTGCAGAATCTAATGAGGCATATTGTGTTGCTGTGGGTCATGGTTGTAGAGTAAACCACAAACAAAAGGGATATTTAGATAGGGACTGTTAAAAAAATGGAAAAAGCAGGAATTATTGGACATGTAGAAGGGAAAGGGCTTTGTTGGCTTGTCCAAAGGGGCAGGTGCAACAGAGCCCAACCATATATACTGTAACAGCCATACAACAAGTGAATAACGTATTATTATTTACAGCCTATATTTTTTTCCTCAGAAATTCCCTTTTCTAAATATTGCACAGTATTGCACTTTGCCTGTTTGTTTTTCCTTTTTTTGTTTTGTTTATTAGTTGGGAGTTGGGGGGGGGGAGGGGGGAAGCTACTACTGAGCAGATTCCAGTGACAAAAGGAATCAAACCTACTATAACAGTGGTTTTCAACTCTGCCTGCCCTGTACATATTAGTGTTATTCCTGCTCTACCACACCCACTTGAATTCAGCTGAGGATGTAAATTAGGTGAGTAGTTAAAACAGACACTAAAATATAGTTTCCAGTTCCTTTCCTAAACAAAACTCATTAGTTTCCTGAATAGGAAGGCTTAAGGTTTTTATGGTGTCTTTGTGCTTGTCGACACAGTACTGTATGTAACAGTCTCCATATCCCTGTTAAATTGTATTTTTTTTATAATGTAGAACCAAAATATTTTTTGATTCTCATGCCAGATTTTTTTTCCAGCTTTAATGTGATAAAGAAGCCAAAATAATTAAAGTGCAAATCAAGTAGAAGTAGTTTATGTTTAATGTAATGGTACCATACACTACAATAACCTGTTTGCACAAGAGAGCATGTGGTGATGTCTGTTTGTGACCTGTGATGCATTGGCACCCTGTCCAGGCTGTATCCTTCTTCGTGCAGTGCCCTGTATGTGTGCAGTGCATTTTACTGTGTGGTGGCCTATTTAAAACTCCATCTACAGTGGGGAAAATAAGTATTTGATCTCCTGCAGATTTTCTAAGTTTGCCTGCTTACAAAGAAATGAAGGGTTTATAATTTTTATCATAAGTTTATGGTACAGGATAGAGACAGAATATCAAGCAAAAATTCAGAAAAAGCACACAATACAAATGTTATAAATCGATGTACATTAGTGAGGAAAATAAGTATTTGATCCCCAAGCAACCAACAATAATTCTGGCTCCCACAGACCGGTTATGTGCTCATATGGTACATATATTAGTTTAAGAAGGAGCTCCTAACAACAACGTGTAATGTGTATAAAAGCCACTTGACCACAGAATCTCTATCTTCCATTCAAATCTCACCACTATCGGCAAGACCATACAGGTGTCAGAGGAAGTCAAGGAAAAGACTGTAGACCTGCACAAGGCTGGAATGGGCTACAAGACCATGAGCTAGAAGTTTGGTGAAAAGGAGACAGCTGTTGGAGTGATTATTTGCAAATGGAAGAAATACAAAGTAATCATCAATCGCAATCAGTCTGGGCTCCATGCAAGATTTCACCTCATGGGGTAAGAATAATCATGAGAAAAAGGGAGGAGCTTGTGAATGATCTCAAGGCAGTTGGGACCACAGTCACCAAACAAATCATTGGTAACATATGCTGCCAAGGACTGAACTCAGTGCAGCAAGGTCCCCCTACCCAAGAATGCACATTTACAGGCCCATCTGAAGTTTGCCAATGAACAGAAGGATTGGGATAAAGTGAGACCAAAATTGAGCTCTTTGGCATCAACTTGACACTCTGACTATGACCCCAAGAACATCATCCTTACAGTCAAGCACGAAGGTGAAAACATCATACTTTAGGGCTTGTTTCATGCTAAAGGCATGGGCGTAAATCCCGGGTGGAGGGTTGCCCCCCACCAAAAAAATATATTAAAAAAAAAATTGCACTCTCTATTGTGAAAAATATATGTATGTATACCTAAGATAATTGTGTAAGTAGAACCCCCCCCCCCCCCCCCCCCGCAAAAAATGCATTTAGAAACAGTTGTGTTCCCCCTCCCCTTCCTCACAGTGGTTTGGCCCACTGCCTGCTTTCCCAGTTCAGGTCAGGTGTGTGGCTGCGGCTCAATTAATGTTGAACTCCAGTAAGTAGGGTATTTTATTCACTTTAAATAAAGCGATTCTCTTTAATGTAGTTGATGCAGACTCATTCATAAATTAGTTGCGGCAAAAATGCTGATTACCGATGTAATTTTTCATGAATCTGCTATATTAGCGATTAAATTATTACTTATCTAGTTAACGTTATTTTGTTACCTTGGGGGACCTGCGGAAGCAGTGGACTGAGTCTGGAGTAGAAACATCCAGAGCCACCGTGTACAGGCGTGTGCAGGAAATGGGCTACAGGTTGCAAATTTTGCATGTCATTCGGAAATCAAGGTGCCAGAGTCTGGAGGAAGACTGGGGAGAGGGAAATGCAAAAATGCCTGAAGTCCAGTGTCAAGTACCCACAGTCGGTGATGGTCTGGGGTGCCATGTCAGCTGCTGGTGTTGGTCCACTGTGTTTTATCAAGGCAGGGTCAATGCAGCTAGCTATCAGGAGATTTTGGAGCACTTCATGCTTCCATCTGCTGAAAAGCTTTATGGAGATGAAGATTTCATTTTTCAGCACAACCTGGCACCTGCTCACAGTGCCAAAACCACTGGTAAATGGTTTACTGACCATGGTATTACTGTGCTCAACTGGCCTGCCAACTCTCCTGACCTGAACCCCATAGAGAATCTGTGGGATATTGTGAAGAGAAAGTTGAGAGACACAAGACACAAGAATCTGCAAAAGGATTCCCGACCAAGTATTGAGTGCATAACTGAGCATAATTATTTGAAGGTTGATTTTTTTGTATTAAAAACAGTTTTCTTTTATTGGTCGGATGAAATATGCTAATTTATTGAGATTTTGGGTTTTCATGAGCTGTATGCCACAATCATCAGTATTAAAACAATAAAAGGCTTGAACTACTTCAGTTTGTGTGTAATGAATCTAAAATATATGAAAGTGTAATGTTTATCAGTACATTACAGAAAATAATGAACTTTATCACAATATGCTAATTTTTTTAGAAGGACCTGTATATTCATTTGTCTGTCTTCTTTTATTTGTCATGACTTCTATTTTTATTATCTATCTATCTATCTATCTATCTAGTACATAATTTGCATGTATAGAATTTCTTCAGTAAAAAATGTCTACAGAATTATTGTAACTAATTAAATAAAACTAATTAAAAAAAACATTCTAGTTGATTACTCGAATACTGAAATATTCCTAAATAGATTACAAACAGTTTTACCTATGGTACTCCTATACCACATGAACTACGAACCAATATTAGTTTCAGTTGTGCCTTTAGATATCATTTGGATACGATTAGCAGTATACGAAATGACGTGACAATTTTGTGACTTACTTGGTAAACTCGATGAATCCTTTGAGGAACCACGCTAAGTTACGGTACAGAGACATGTCTAATAACTACGAAATCCGTTGCTTGGTTCTGTCTGTGCGTCTGTCAGTCACCCGCTGATACAGCCTGCGCCACTGGCCTTTTTAAAGGTCATCACGGGAGCGCGCATGGAAACGCGCACAGGACGGAAACCTGTTATCGTTAGCTGCCGTCTAGTGGCAATAAATTAAGACGACAATTGAAAAGGGTTCCGTTTTTTTTTTTTTTTACATTTCGTCTTGCGTTGGCGTAAGTTTACCCCAAAATTATGTAATGTATTCCACCATAATAAAAAGTGAATAGAAAGATAACTGACAGGTTTATTTCCTAAAATGTCAAACAATAAAACACATTAAAAACCTTATATACTCAGCAAAAAAAGAAACGTCCTCTGACTTTCAACTGTTTTTACTTTCAGTAAACTTAATGTGTAAATATTTGTATGAACACTAAAAGAGTCAACACCATAAGTCATAAACTAAAAATGTTTCACAATGTGTCCCTGAATGAAGGGAGGCTCAAAATCAAAAGTACCAGGCAGTATCTGGTGTGGCCACCAGCTGCTTGAAGTACTGCAGTGCATCTCCTCCTCATGGACTGGACCAGATTTGTCAGTTCTTGCTGTGAGATGTTACCCCACTCTTCCACCAAGGCACCTGCAAGTTCCTGGACATTTCTGGGGAGAATGGTCCTAGCCCTCACCCTGCGATCCAACAGGTCCCAGACGTGCTCAATGGGATTGTGCAGGTGTTGTTACACGTGGTCTTCCACTGCGAGGATGATCAGCTGTCCTTCCTGTCTCCCTGTAACGCTGTCTTAGGCGTCTCACAGTGCGGACATGGCAATTTATTGCCCTAGCCACATCAGCAGTCCTCATGCCTCCCTGCAGCATGCCTAATGCACGTTCACGCAGATGAGCAGGGACCCTGGGCATCTTTCTTTGGGTGTTTTTCACAGTCGGTAGACAAGTCTCTTTAGTGTGCTGCGTTTTTAGAACTTTGACCTTAAATGCCTACTTTCTGTAAGCTGTTAAGGTCTTAACGACCATTCCACAGGTGCATGTTAATTAATTGATTATGGTTAATTGAACATGCATGGAAACCATTGTTTAAACCCTTTACAATGAAGATCTGTAAAGTTATTTGGATTTTTACAACATTATTGTTGAAATACACAGTCCTGAGTATATAATGTTTATATGAAATTTATAGAGAAATGCTGAATAAATCTTCTATGTTTAAAGTTTACTATGGTATGTACTACAGTGTACTATGACAAAAAAATACTACACACCATAATATACCCTAGTATTACCATGGTACTTCAGACATTACCATGGTAGACACCATAGGACTTAGCAGATCGCCAGAGTAGGTACTAAGGTACACCAGTGAGGACCGTGGTAGGTTTAAGATCTGTGCCACAATAGTTTGGTAAATGCAATGGTACTTATTGGGTATCACAGTTCATATCAATATTCAGCAGGTGTCTAATATGGTATGTTTGTTCATAATGTATCATTTAGATATTTAGTACACATTACACTTTTTAACTACTGTATATTTTGTATTTGTCTTATTCCAATATTTTCACTTATGTAACATGGCAAAGACATTTTTTTCTTAACATTTCTTTACATTGTTTGTGTAGCACGTTTTGTACAAAGGCATATGGTACAGCCATGTAATTTATACAACCTGTGTAAAAGTCTAAATGTTACTATGTTTCAAAATGGTTAAATTATTGTCCTGCATCAAAGAATACAACTAAGGATACTGGTGAAAATACTGAACATTTGAGGTACTGTAAGAAATGTAAAATGTCTTATAAAGCTTTGAAAGATAATGGGGAAGCATGATCTTTGCGGAATAAATGTGGTCATAACAGCATTCTGAATGAGCTTAGTGGAAATGCTTAGGGAAATCAAATCATAAAAAACAACAGCAGAACACACAGTTATGTTTAATAGTAAACATAAGAGCATTTTCACATGCACAATGCAAAGAGAGCTCAAGGGATTGATTGAGCTCTCTTTGCATTGAGAGCTCAATTTTTCAATTCAGTTTTATTTGTATAGCGCTTTTAACAATTGACATTGTCTCAAAACAGCTTTACACAATCAAAAGAATTATTTAAGTTTGTATGGAATGTGAATGTGTATGAATCAAAATGTTCAGATAGTCCCTGGTGAGCAAGCCCGAGGGCGACAGTGGCAAGGAAAAACTCCCTGAGATGGTAATAGGAAGAAACCTTGAGAGGAACCAGACTCAACAGGGAACCCATCCTCATCTGGGTGAAACAGATAGCAGGAAATTATCTGCATTTATACAGTGTTAAGTGTTAGGTTCAGCTATAATAGTTGATGTTAATTGATGTTATAATAGTTGATGTAAAATGGAGTCCAGTAGTTATTGGAGACTCAGATAGACTTGTAGAAAGTTCCAGTCCTGAACTATCGAATTGTCCTCAGAGAAACAGCTGACAACACCAGTCGAGGCCAGAACCATCTTCTAAGTAGATAGAATCATCCCCAGACACCAGACGCATCCCAAAGAGAAACACGGGGCATCCATGTGACGAGACCTCCAACCAGAAACGGGGCACCAGAATGGATCAGACAGGTCCGGAGGGCAGAGGGAGTCTGGATCACTGGCAGCTCAGGAATGACATGTGTAGCTCGACTGAGAGAGAGAGAGAAAGAGTGAAAGGGGGAGACAGGGGGAGAGAGGAAAGAGAAAGAGGGGGAGAAAGAGAAGAGGAGGAGAGATTGCAACTAGGTATGGTCACAGTCACAATGTATAATGTGAATGTATATTTACTGTAGAGTGCAAGCAGGGACTCCGGCAGGACTAACTATGACAGCATAACTAAAAGGGAGAGCCAGAAGGAAACACAAACATGAGGGCTCCCTGAGATGTAAAGCAAACAATCACCTCACCGTCAACAAACCTGAGTGATCAAATGAGAGTGAGGAAGACAGCATCTAAACATACCAGTTCACCATAATACTCTACGTCCATGAGTCCCCCAGATCTGCTCCTTTACCTAAGGCAAATCTATTTATAAAAATGCTTGGCTAAATAAATAGCTTTTTAGCCTAGACTTAAACACTGAGACTGTGTCTGAGTCCCGAACACTATTTGGAAGACTATTCCATAATTTTGGGGCTTTGTAAGAAAAAGCTCTGCCCCCAGCTGCAGTTTTCATAATACGCGGTACTGACAAGCAGCCTGCATCCTTTGACCGAAGTAGGCGTGGCGGATCGTAAGACACTAGCAGTTCGCTCAGATACTGCGGCGCGAGACCATTTAATGCTTTATATGTCAAGAGTAGTATTTTAAAATCAATGCGAAATTTCACAGGGAGCCAATGTAGTGAAGATAGGATAGGGGTGATGTGCTCATATCTTCTGGTTCTAGTGAGGACTCTCGCTGCTGCATTCTGGACTAGCTGAAGCTTGTTTATGCACCTAACTGAACAACCAGACAGTAAGGCATTACAATAGTCCAACCTAGAAGTGATAAAAGCATGAACTAGTTTTTCTGCATCGTTTAGCGACAATATATTTCTTATCTTGGCAATATTTCTGAGGTGAAAGAATGCTATCCTGGTGATATTACTGTATCTACATGAGCTTCAAATGAAAGGCTGGAATCTATAATCATGCCGAGGTCTTTTACTGTTGCACTTGATGGAACAGAAAGGCCATCTAAAGTTACGGTGTGATCTAAGATTTTACTCCTAGCTGTATGCGGTCCTATGACTAGAACTTCTGTCTTATCCGGATTAAGCAGAAGGAAGGTAATTAGCATCCAATTTCTTATGTCCTGCACACATTGCTCAACTTTAGTAAGATGGTTTTTCTCATCAGGTTTTGTTGAGACGTATAGCTGTGTGTCGTCAGCATAACAATGAAAACTACCATGATTACGGATTATGTTGCCCGGAGGAAGCATGTAAAGGGAAAAAAGCAGTGGGCCTAAAACTGAACCCTGCGGAATGCCAAACTCCACTAGAGAACATGCAGAATAATCACCATTTAAGTCTACATACTGATAACGATCGGTCAAATAGGATCTGAGCCAGGAGAGGGCTGTACCCTTAATTCCTACTACATTTTCTAATCTGTGAAGAAGAATAGCATGATCAATAGTGTCAAAAGCTGCACTGAGGTCGAGTAATACAAGCATAGTTACACAACCCTGATCAGAGGCCAATAGGAGGTCATTTATTACTTTAACGAGTGCTGTTTCTGTGCTGTGATGAGGCCTAAATCCTGACTGATACAGTTCATGTATGCCATTTCTATGTAGATATGAGCATAGCTGCTCCGCTACTATCTTTTCCAGAATCTTAGAGACAAGGGCGTAGGTTTGCTCTGGACATTGGTGGGGACCTATGACTCCAACTAATACCCCAACCCCCAACCCCCTGCCCAACCTACCAACCTCCCACCCCAACTATGTCCACTGAATACATGTTTTTCTTAATATGGTGCGAAATCACTTCACATTAATACTAGCAATGCTTCGATTGATATTAATCCACTCGAAATGCAATTCATTAAGTTAAATTAAGGAATAGTGTAAAGTTAAAGGAATGTTTAATAACTGACAAAAAGATTAGATCTTTAATAAAATAAAAACTATTCTTTATTGAGCCCTAGTGCAAATGAAACATCTCAAACATCTGTATATATATATAAAAGCAGATTACATCTAAACATGAACTACTGTTAGATACAGTACCACACAGCAGCTCAATGCCTATTGCTCCTATATGAAGGAGACAAAAACATGCCTTCGCCTCTCGTTAACAGAAATAAACTGCTGGCATATTTGTTTGACATCAATATTGTCCAGGCTGTTCTTTTTTTCTTCTGATAAACACTAAAGATGATATTTTGTAGAATGCTGAAAACCTGTAATCATTGATTTACATAGTATTTGTTTTTCCTGCTACGGAAGTCAATGTTTTCAGCTTTTTTCCCCAATATCTTACTTTGTATTCAACAAAATAAAGAAAACCATTAAAGTTTGGAACCACTTAAGGAGTAAATAGTGAGTAAAGTTTTTTTTGGGGTGAACAATGGCTTTGACCCTAACTCTTCCCCTCTGACTGCACTAGGACCGGACAGCATTGCCACCTGATGAAATAGCGTGACAAAAAAGTGAAATGTCAGTTCATCCTCAGCCTATCACTCCTCATAATGCTAAATATTAATATAATCAACATGTATAATACACGCACACATATTATATGTTATATATATAATCAACATTCAGATTGACCTCCTGTGACCTCGCCTCTTCACCTGAACTACAACATGGCTGATCTGCTTCTGTCCCCTAATTGAAAAACAATGAGTGATTCCTTATGAGCATGGACAGAGAATGCCTCAGCCTATTATTGGTAACAATGTTAAATCTCAGGACAACTACAGTGGCTTGCAAAAGTATTCGCACCCCCCCCCTGTGAATTTTTCCACATTTTGTCACATTACAGCCACAAACATGAATCAATTTTATTGGAATTCCACGTGAAAGACCAATACAAAGTGGTGTACACGCGAGAAGTGGAACGAAAATCATACATGGTTTCAAAATTATTTTTTACAAATAAATAACTGAAAAGTGGGGTGTGTGTAATTATTCAGCCCCCTTTGGTCTGAGTGCAGTCACTTGCCCATAGACATTGCCTGATGAGTGCTAATGACTAAATAGAGAGCACCTGTGTGTAATCTACACTCTCTCCATCGCTGTCTGATATACAGCACAGGTGTTTAGGTTCTGTCACCTGACAAAACAGGATAAACACATGCCATTTAAACAGCAATCATTTTATTTCACTTTTTCTGAGTCTTAGTGTGCAAACCTCGAATCAAATCATTAATGTTCGCCAAGTAAGTGAATGCATTTTAAAAACTATTTGTGTGAAGTGGATTGTCTATTGGTGTCAACAAAATTCTAGCCATATGGCAATATTAGTATATTAGCTTATCAATTTCTTTCACAATACTGATTTCTGACAAACAGTCATTAGATTAGGAGACTGACAGGGATCATATTTATACTTTTACATTTAGCTGTTTAATCTGCTGTTAGTTTTAAGTCCGTATTCACAGACTATATCCTGGCTAGCTGTAATGAATGTGAGTCCACTGCATTTGGCGCTGCTTGTATCTGAACGCAGCCATAGTCTATCACATGATAGCAGGGAAAGGCACAGCCAATCAAAATGTTCATATTTGTTTTGGGGGCGGGAGGACTCAAGGAGAGAACGTGATTTATCCCTTTCTGCGTGTCTAGGTTAATGTTGACAGAACGATTTAAAAAAAAAAAGTGGATTAAATTATTGGTGGGGACATTTCAATGGTCGGTGGATATTGGTGGGGACACATCCCCTCCGTCCACCCTAAATCTACGCCCCAGCTTAGAGATGGGAGAGGGGAGGTTTGATATTGGCCTGTAATTGGACCACTGACAGGGGTCGAGATCAGGTTTCTTAATTATTGGTTTGATAACTGCTAATTTAAAAGATTTTGGAACATAACCAATACTGAGTGAGGAATTAATTATTCTCAACAGCGGTTCTGTTATTACTGGTACTATCTGTTTAAGAAAATGTGTCGGTATAGGATCTAATATACAGGTTGATGAATTTGCAGAAGAGATGAGTGAAATTAGTTCATTCTCTTCAAGAGGAGTAAAGTATTCTAGGTTTGAATCTGACATGGCTAGGTTAACATCTGTATCAATTACATTGTTTGGTTTCAAAGCCTCAATTTTATGCCTGATATTTACAATTTTATTATTAAAAAAGTTCATGAAGTCCTCAGTATTGCATGATGTTGTTGTGGAGATTTCTGTAGTGGTCTTATTTCTGGTTAATTTGGCTACGGTATTAAATAAAAATCTAGGATTATTTTTATTTTCTTCTATAAGAGTGGAGAGATACGTTGATCTAGCTACACTAAGAGCTTTCCTATAGTTCAGGATGCTCTCTTTCCATGCTATTTGAAATACCAACAATTTAGTTTGACGTCATTTACGCTCTAATTTCCGAGCAGTCTGTTTTAAAGTGCGCGTGTGATCGTTATACCAGGGAGCGAGTTTCTTATCTCTAATAATTTTTCTTTTAGCTGGAGCTACATTATCTAAGGTACAACAAAATGACGACTCTAAATATTCAGTCGCCTGATCGAGTTCTGTGGGGTCAGACGGTGGCCTAATCGAAGTTGGTAACTCTGGGAGATTACTGATAAAACTCTATGTGGTAGTTGATGTGAATGTACGTTTAATACGGTAGCGCGGTGCTGTGCGTACATTATCACTGTGACACACTTGAATGGAGACAAGATAGTGATCTGATATAACTTCAGACAGTGGAATTGTGAATACTTTTCTTATAATTAATCCGAAAAATATTATTAAGTCTAAAGTGTGACCTGCTTTATGAGTGGGTCCTACTACACACTGATTTACGCCTACGGAGTCCAGTATGGACATAAATGTTGTTCTCAGAGGGTCTTCTGGATTCTCAAAATGAATGTTAAAATCTCCAGCAATTAACACTTTGTCTACAGAAACGACCAGGTCTGAGATGAAATCTGCAAATTCACTAAGAAATTCAGAATACGGCCCTGGAGGTCTGTAAATTATAATTAGTGGAATCGACTGAGCTGATTTAATATACTTAAATACACTTATGTTACTATAAAGAATTTCAAATGAGTTAAATTTGTGTCCGTGTTTTTGTACGATAGACAGATTATCATTATGAATAACTGCGACGCCTCCTCCTCTACCAGTTAACCGAGGCTGGTGTATGTAGCTGTATCCAGGAGGACTAGCTTCATTTAGAGCTACATACTCGTCCTGTTTAACCCATGTTTCAGTTAAACAGAGTATATCAAACGCCTGATCTGTGATAATTTCATTAACAAAAACTGCTTTTGATGCGAGAGATCTAATATTTAACAATCCTAGCTTCAGATCAGAGGTGCCGGCTGTGCATTCAGTATGATCAGAGTTTGTGGTCTTTATGTTAATTAGATTATTAAAACAGACTTTCTGAGTCTTTCTACATTTTTGCTTAGATTGGGGAACAGTCAATCCCTTTTCTTCTATAAGAAAACCACTTATCAGTAGGGCTATTTGGGGGAAAAAAGGCTTCAATTTGCTTGTGAACATACTGTAAAGAAATGACTGTCAAGCATTGGAAAAAAAGGTCATGTAGTCTGGTGAATCCAGATTTGCCCTGTTCCAGAGTGATAGGAGCATTAGGCTAAGAAGAGGGGCAGATGATGTCATGCACCCATCATGTCTAGTGCCGATTGTACAAGCCTGTCGGCGCAGTGTATGATCTGGGGTCGTTTCTGTTGGTCACGTTCAGAAAAATTATGGCCTCAAGAAACTGAGGTCAGCTGAGAACCTGAACATACTGAATGACAAGATTTTTCCATCAAAAAAATATGTTTTCCCTTCCTTGATGGCATGAGCATATTTCATGATGATGAAGCCAGGATTCATCGGGTAAAATTTTGGAAGAGTAAATTAGAGAGAGCATAAGACATAATTTTCACATATCGATTGACCACCAAAGAGTCGAGGCCTAAACCCCATTGAGAATATTTGCGATATGCTGGAGAAGACTTTACAGAGAGGACTGGTTCTCCTTTCATCAATACGAGATCTTGGAGAGAAATTATTTGAACCTGTTTTTTTACGTGCCTTCTTTGCATTAAACTCTTCATTGAATCTGAACAAACACATAGAGGTATGCTACAGTATTTATTTTGCAAAAATGGTAATGTTAGCTTTCAGCAGCAAATTCTTTTGCATGTGTTTCAACTCAGACCTCAGGTTAGCATCTTTCTAGATCAACTGCAGTTGGCCTACTGCCCTCAGGTTGGTGGGGATGATGCCATCATTTATCTTCTTCAGTGAACTCTTTCTCACCTAAATATGATGACGCATGTTAAGACTTACAAAAAGCCATTGCTGCCGGGTGCACTGCACAACTTGCACACTTCACACACTAATAGGACTGATGTGATGTCTTAGTTCGTGTAACTCGATTAATATCCAAATCTGATCGTTACAAGTGAACGTGATGTCACTGAATATAATGTCACACAATGTTATTAACCACTTTTCAGTGTACGTTTAAGGCATTGTTGCGGCTAACCCGCTGAGAAATCAAAAATCCCTCTACAATTTTGCATCCTCACGGTCTTTAGATTTGGTGCCAATCGCATAAATATCCTAGTAGGAGTATATTATATATGGGCCAGGGGTAGCTCAGCGGTTAAGGCATTGGACTACGGTTCGGAAGATCCCAGGTTCAAATCCCACAACCACCAAGTTGCCACTGTTGGGCCCTTGCGCAAGGCCCTTGACCCTCAATTGCTCAGATGTGTAATGAGATAAAAATGTAAGTCGCTCTGGATAAGAGCGTCTGCCAAATGCCTAAATGTAAAATTAAAATCTATCAGATGCATTTTGCGAACGACCAAAAATTATTGACTTCCTGTTGAGCCCAAGACAGGCATGTGAAGCATGATAAGACCCCCAAAAAGCCCAAATTGGTGGGGAAAAATCCTTAGGAAAACACGGGCGTCCTGCGCATGCTATAGTGCTTGGGCCCTAATAACAGATGGCAATATCCTCCTGAGACCCGAAAGAAAAAAAGTTTTCATATTTAATTTTTTTTTCAAAAACTGTCATTTATTTATTAGTTATAACATGTCCCTTGTAATGGAAACTGGGTCTTGCTTTGTCAAAAGAAGTACAATGAATTTTAGTTCTATTTATTAATACTGTATATAATATAGTTATATAATTATAATATAATATAATAAGAAATAAAGTTGAAAGCAACAACCTTGTGCCATCACCACCCGGGCAAAGCTATGATGTCACTCAATGTGATGTCACTGAACGTGATGTCACTCAATATGATGTTCCACAGAAGGTTCTTAACCACTTTTTGGTGTATGTTTAAGGCATCAGCACAGCTGACCAGTTTGAAATAAAAAAAAAAATTACATCCTCAATTTCATTAGATCACATAGGCCCGGTTCGGTGTCGATTGCATAATTCCCTTGGAAGAGTGTACTGAATTCCTTCGGGTGTGTTTTGGCGACAAAATAACTGACTTCCTGTTCCTCAATGAGCTGTCATTCGTGCAAGTGTGTATGAGCTATTGGGCCCAGACTTTTGAGCATGTTGATACCCCCAATAAGCCCAAAATGGTGAAAAAAAAATTCCTAGGAAAACCATAGGGCTCTTCACACACTATGATATGACATAGTGCTGACGTCATAGTGCTTAATAAGACATATGTATACAAAAAGGTCTGGTCTTTTGCCAGTTTCCCAGAGGCCTGGTGGTCTGATCTGTACTGGATCCAACTGACAGCCAGATCAAAGCAACATAAGATGGTGCATTTCTTTGTGCGGCTTGATATCGGATAGAGGCTGATCATGTGGTCCACTCCACCCATGTTTTTATTAAACTCTGTTATAACAACAAGTATAGATGCAGTAACATGGCGCTTGTCTTTTGTTAACCAACTTAGGCAAATATACTGAGGCTCTACTCCATGGATGGAAAATGCCAAAGGACCTTTCTTGTTGTCCAGCCATTTTGTTATAGCAATCTCTGAGTGTTTCCTGACTATCATCACTGATGCGCCTCTGTTCTGTTCATTGTCACTGGATATTTAAGACTTACAGATATAAAAAACATGAAGACTCCTTTAAGCGATCCGGTACTTTGATAGAGGTGAAATACTGATGTAGGTATAGGTGGGATCCTCCTGGTAGTGACCGTGCCATGCAAACAACAGCATTTCTTCCAATCCCCACCTGCTTGCCTTGAAATGTGTTTTTTTGACTCCTGTAGACATCAAAATTAAGCACCAAACCCACTGGCACTGGCAAACACAAAGGTCCTGCGACCTGTAAGATTTGGTTTCGCAGGCTCACATTGGCACACAGGACACTGACCTGTAAAAGGAATCATTTGCTCATCTTTGCCAGCTTTGAGGGATCTTAATCAATTGAGGCAGCCTTGTTGACTGTTGTTTTCTGTTTTAAAGAGACCTGACCTTCCAAAGAGCAAGGTCTTTTTTTCTGGTCATCCAGGATGTCAAGGTCATTTGATGGACTGGTGAAGTAAAAAAAAAAAAATCTGTCCCTGGTTATTGCATTGGTCTTTCTATAATGGCATTGACTTTCCTGCCCAATACATATGAAGCTTACTGTATTTGAGGGCAAGGGTTGAAAATGGGATAAAGCAAGTCCCACTGTCCCCTACGAAGGACATGGAGTAAAATGTGTATTTTGAAAGGCTTTAAAATATATAATGTAGTTAAAATCTTCACAAATAAAAAACAATATCATAAGAAAAAATAACTACATGCTATATTTAAAAATTTGATCACTTAAACCTCATACTGACATAGAATGTGCTTGCTGCAATTTAGAAAGACAGAACATGTGATCTGTTGGCCACACCCCCACTTGTGTGACATCAATAGAAAGCCCAATATGTATGTACTCTTTACAGTACAATAGGAAACAAACACCACAGTATCATGTCCCCAACAGAGGACAAAAATTAATTGATGGGTCTCAGGAGGATAAATTAGGGAAAACAACATGGAAAGTATATACAGTACATTAATTAAATGTTTACATACGACTGGACTGTCAAAGAGCATTGTTTTTTTCTGTCAACCTACAGTTCTGCACTCCAATTCACCAGGTGGCGGTAAAGTACTTACAAGCTGGCTGCCAACCGGCAAAAATAAAAATTCAAAAGACGAAGAAGACGAAGAAGAGGAAAGAGGTGGAGAATAAAATGGCGTCTTCTATAGGAACTGTCATACGATTTCGTTCGCTTTTTTCCCCCGCGTCAACGGTGAAACAATATATATGGAACTCACCGCAACGGACTTTCAGCTCGTGTGCCTCTGGCGGTGCCCAGAGCAGGAGCAGCCTTTTTGAGCACATTAAGGAGGGCTACAGCGATAAACCCGATTTGGACATGCTGAGAATCTGTGAACACCCCGACCAAGTCATTACTGAGTTGGTGAACAGGAAAGGAGATTTAGGGGCAGTTGATGTCCGAGCTATTGTAAGGATTAGTTTCGTGTCGTATGCAAAACCTTTCACAGTGCATAACCTTTGAATGATAAATTATTTGCACTCATTTTAAAGCAAGCTATTGGGTATCTATTGATTTTTAGATATCAACGTGGAACCGAGTGCAGGAGGTGCAAAGAGAAATAAACGAGTTGACGGAGCGTAAGAAAATCATCAGTGACCAAGTCCGGACTCTTGTGGTCAGTTTTATTTGTAGCTTTTGGCTCATTCTAGTTATTTTTTATACCAACATTTGTGCAACATTCTGAAGTTAATTACGACTAATTTTGTCGTTTGCAAATTGGCTGTAATTTGTATGTGCAACATGCATGTATGTATGTATGAATGAATGAATGAATGAATGACCGTGCGTGCGTACCCCTGGAATGGGCCGCCCTTGACCCACATGATCGTGTACAGAAGATGTTGTATAAAGAATTAGTGAATTAATTAACCTTAAGCGACACCTGCAGTGATCCCGTGAAGAACCTCATAAGACCATGACTAATTTCTGAAAGGTACCTGTCTGTGCAGAAGAATTTAACTTTATTATGGTAACACTTGCATAAACTGTTATTGTTAAAGTGATTGTCTAGATCAGGGGTGGCGAACCTGTTTGCCATAATGAGCCAAAAAAAAAATTTCATTGCAAAGAGCCACACAACAGATGTGCAAACAACAGAATCACAACTTATACACTTAATTACATAATACCCCTATCTCGCCTATGCGGTTTCGCGCGGTGGCCGTAAGTACGGTTCATTATGATTCACCGCGAGTTTTTGGCGCTGTGAGTACGTTTCCATCATTCCGCGCGAAAAATTAAACGTGTTTAATTCTTTTGCCGGTCCTCGCGGAAGTCCTTACAAAACTTCACGGAGCGACAGCGGAACGTCGGCGGGCAATCACGGCGCCTCACGGTGCTTAACTCCGCAGTTCTCATGGATTTTAATCAGCCTACCTCTTTTTATTTGACTCAGTGGAACACTTGGTTTCCACAATCTTTTTTTAAGTCTGGCTTGTATTCAGTTGTGGCTACTTGTAGTAAATCTTTCACGTGTGACGGTAAGAGCAGAGCGATGCTTTGATTTTACTTGTTTCAGTGTCGAAAAAAGTGATTCACAGATGTACAGTGGTGTGAAAAACTATTTGCCCCCCTCCTGATTTCTTATTCTTTTGCATGTTTGTCACACAAAATGTTTCTGATCATCAAACACATTTTACTATTAGTCAAAGATAACACAAGTAAACACAAAATGCAGTTTTTAAATGAGGGGTTTTATTATTTAGGGAGAAAAAAAATCCAAACCTACATGGCACTGTGTGAAAAAGTAATTGCCCCCTGAACCTAATAACTGGTTGGGCCACCCTTAGCAGCAATAACTGCAATCAAGCGTTTGCGATAACTTGCAACGAGTCTTTTACAGCGCTCTGGAGGAATTTTGGCCCACTCATCTTTGCAGAATTGTTGTAATTCAGCTTTATTTGAGGGTTTTCTAGCATGAACCGCCTTTTTAAGGTCATGCCACAACATCTCAATAGGATTCAGGTCAGGACTTTGACTAGGCCACTCCAAAGTCTTCATTTTGTTTTTCTTCAGCCATTCAGAGGTGGATTTGCTGGTGTGTTTTGGGTCATTGTCCTGCTGCAGCACCCAAGATCGCTTCAGCTTGAGTTGACGAACAGATGGCCGGACATTCTCCTTCAGGATTTTTTGGTAGACAGTAGAATTCATGGTTCCATCTATCACAGCAAGCCTTCCAGGTCCTGAAGCAGCAAAACAACCCCAGACCATCACACTACCACCACCATATTTTACTGTTGGTATGATGTTCTTTTTCTGAAATGCTGTGTTACTTTTACGCCAGATGTAACGGGACACGCACCTTCCAAAAAGTTCAACTTTTGTCTCGTCGGTCCACAAGGTATTTTCCCAAAAGTCTTGGCAATCATTGAGATGTTTTTTTAGCAAAATTGAGACGAGCCTTAATGTTCATTTTGCTTAAAAGTGGTTTGCGCCTTGGAAATCTGCCATGCAGGCCGTTTTTGCCCAGTCTCTTTCTTATGGTGGAGTCGTGAACACTGACCTTAATTGAGGCAAGTGAGGCCTGCAGTTCTTTAGATGTTGTCCTGGGGTCTTTTGTGGCCTCTCGGATGAGTTGTCTCTGCGCTCTTGGGGTAATTTTGGTCGGCCGGCCACTCCTGGGAAGGTTCACCACTGTTCCATGTTTTGCCATTTGTGGATAATGGCTCTCACTGTGGTTCGCTGGAGTCCCAAAGCTTTAGAAATGGCTTTATAACCTTTACCAGACTGATAGATCTCAATTACTTTTGTTCTCATTTGTTCCTGAATTTCTTTGGATCTTGGCATGATGTCTAGCTTTTGAGGTGCTTTTGGTCTACTTCTCTGTGTCAGGTAGATCCTATTTAAGTGATTTCTTGATTGAAACAGGTGTGGCAGTAATCAGGCCTGGGGGTGACTACAGAAATTGAACTCAGGTGTGATAAACCACAGTTAAGTAATTTTTTAACAAAGGGGGCAATCACTTTTTCACACAGGGCCATGTAGATTTGGAGTTTTTTTTCTCCCTTAATAACGTAAACCTTCATTTAAAAACTGCATTTTGTGTTCAATTATGTTATCTTTGACTAATATTTAACGGTTTTTGATGAGCAGAAACATTTACCTGTGACAAACATGCAAAAGAATAAGAAATCAGGAAGGGGGCAAATAGTTTTTCACACCACTGTAAGTTTACCCAAACATTGACAGTAGTTTGAGTGGAGCCTGTTTGACATTGGGATATCTCTCAATCTTCCAAAACTCCACGGTTCGTTCCTTCCATTCAGACAAAAATGTTCGGTGCTCATCATCGTATTTGTGCTTAGCTCAAATTCAAATTTTATTGGTCACATACACAATCATACACAGTATAATATGCAGTGAAATGCTTTATACGACTGCCAGTGACCTTAAAAAAAGAAAATAAAAGCTTGTACGTAAAATAAATAATCAATAAAAAGGAAATACTGAAGAAATAATTTTAACTAGTAAAATTAACTGTGCAATAAGGGCATAATAAAATATTGCAAAAATATAGAATATAGGGTAGAGTATATATGTATATAGAATTAAAGTGTCGGTGGTTGTGCAAATATGCATGAAAGGTGACGTGCAATTGTCCAGATGTATGAGTATTTAGTGCAAGTGTGTATGAATGTGTCCATGATTGTCCAGTCAGTGTTGTGAGCTTAAAAGATGTTATTAGTCCTGTGTGGAGGTGTGATTGAGAGACCTTATCGCCTGCGGGAAGAAGCTCCTCCTCAGTCTCTCTGTGTTGGCCTTTAGGGAGCGGAATCTCTTCCCAGACCGCAACAAAGAGAACAGTCCATTACTGGGGTGACTGAGGTCCTTCATGATCTTCCTGGCCTTAGTCCAGCACCGCTTGCTGTAGATGGAGTGCAGGTCAGGGAGCTCAGTGCGGATGATGCGCTCGGCTGATCGCACCACCCTCTGTAGAGCTCGTCTGTCCTGCATGGTGCTGTTCCCGAACCAGGTCGAGATGTTTCCCGTCAGGATGCTCTCTATGGTGCAGGAGTAGAAGTTCCTGAGCACCTTGGAGGGCAGTCTAAAGTCTCTCAAGCGTCTGAGGTGGTAGAGACGCTGCCGGGCTTTTTTCACCACGGTGTTGATGTGACAGGACCATGACAGGTCCTGCGTGATGTGAACACCGAGGTATCTGAAGCTGTCCACTCTCTCCACTGGGCTCCTGTTGATGACGGGGGTCTGGTAGTTCCTCTCCTGCTTTGTACTAAAGTCCACTATCAGCTCCTTTGTCTTACTGACGTTCAGGAGGAGATTGTTCCTCTGGCACCAGTTCTCCAGATTTCCAATCTCCTCTAGGTAGTCCGACTCATCATTGTTGGTGATCAGTCCGACCACGACGGTGTTGTCAGCAAACTTGATGATGGAGGTGGAGTTGGTAGTGGCCACGCAGTCGTGGGTGTACAAAGAGTACAGCAGGGGGCTCAGAACACAACCCTGGGGGGCTCCAGTGCTGAGAGTGAGTGTAGCTGAGACATGTCCGCCCATCCTTACTGCCTGTGGTCTGCCAGTCAGAAAATTGGAGATCCACTGACATATAGATGAGCTCAGTCCCAGGTGCTCCAGCTTGGTGGTGAGTGTGGAGGGAATTATACGTGCTGTATATAGCTGTACGCTTCCCTGACTCTGCCATGATGATTGACAGGCTACTAACGAACTTCACGTCAATCGTGTTAGTCTATGTTAAATCGCGCGAGAGATTGTGTAAAAAAAATAATTTAAATACATACCCCTTTATTGGAAAATTGTTTTAACATTTTAAAAATAATTGGCAAGTGTAAACACAGAACGTGGTTATATTGAAGAGCCGCAGACGAGCAGTGAAAAGAGCCGCAAGTGGCTCGCGAGCCACGGGTTTGCCACCCCTGGTCTAGATATTGCTTTAAAAAAAAAAATTATTTAGCATTTGTTGTATATTTTCTGTAAAGTTTATTAAAGGTCAAGGCCATTTCTCTGATTCTAAACCTAGTATTGGATATGCAATTAAGAAGCCAATTAAGCCATTCAACAATTCCTGATTCTTAGACTTCAGTACATGTAGGATTTGATGAAAATCTTTCTTTTCCAACAGGAGCAGCAAGAAAAAAAAGACCTGTCCGGTGTAAGTTCTGTCTTATCACAATGTCCTTTCTTATATACTATATATGACAACAGAGTTGGCTCTTTTTCCCCCCAGAAAATAATAGTAGAATAGATTATTAAATCTATTTACAACAACCTCTAGTTGATTAGTTAATTAGTAAATATGGCAGGGTAATTTGTGAACAGTCATGTTCATTTAGGTCTACAAACCTAATCTTGAAGTTGAGTTTTAAAAGTGGGAATTTGATTTGTAATCAGACTTTAAAAAATTGGATTCCGATAGGAAAATATAAATTCACCACCAGGATTTAGCAAATAAATTATAGGTTACATTATCCACTAGATAATTACTGCAGTGTTTAATATGGTTCAGCTGGCAACAAGCTATTCAGCTTTAATTGATGCAGTGAGTAGGTTTTCATTTCTTAAACTATCATGTCAGTAGACATATCCTGTGTTTGTGGCAAATATGTTACTCTGTTTCAGAAGGGACAAATTGTCCTGCATCAATAACAGAAAACAACTAAGGAGACTTGTAAAAATACTGAGCATGTGGGTTAAGAAATGTTAAACACATTATTAAAACCTAGAAGGATGGTGCCGAACCCTCATCTTCAAAAATAACAACTGGAGAACTTACGGCTATGACTAATAATGAAAGTAAGAGCATTTCCACATGCACTGTGCAAAGAGAACAGAAGGGATCTGGCTTAAACAGTTGTGTAGCTTTAAGAAAACCACTTATCAGTGAGTGGTATGGGAGAAAGATTCAATTTGCTAGGGAACATAAAGCATGCAGGGGTGATAGCGTTCCGGCACCACGCCGGATTTCCGGCGTACTGTGGCTGCGGGGAAAAAAAAATCAGGTTCGCGGATATGTCATTTCTCTAGATCTGAGATGCGCAGGGGATAGAGAAGGAACAGCCAATCAGCAGTAGTGTGTGGATGTCTGTGATTGGCTGTTTTTGTGGCTGTTTTTTATTTATTTATTTTTAAAACACTGGACAAAGAAATTGGGAAGTCGCGCTTGGGCGGAGAACATGTTGAGTGAGCAGGGGAGATACCGCATGCGCAGAATCGCTCAGAATTGTGGCAGGAATTCACATTAGCTTGACTTGTCATTTAATATCGCCCACCCACTCGTCACTTTATGTAAGAAATTAGTGGAGGATAATCAATTGGGTAATCAATTCCTGTGTACTTTGGAGTACTATTATTGCCACGTTTGGGTCGCCGCCATTTTTTAAAAACGCTCCCTATAACTCCGCCCACCGCTCGTGACATCACGGGTTCTCGCGACTAGACCAGCAGAGCTTAGGGGCCGGTTTGGTGCTTATTTTAGGGCACCGGCACCAATTTTTGTTCTGTGAGAAAGCGCGGCACTGGTTTCAAAATGGGGAACCAAAAAAATGCTCGCATGCCATGGATCCCTTCCACATCCCCCCACATAATCGCTATCAAAGATTATATTAGAACATAAATTCATAGGTTTATTATCAAATATGATATTACAATTATAATAAACCCTAGGCCTGTGACAGCCGTCAAGACCATTAATACAAATGATTGTATAATGTTTATTTTGTGGCACATTTATTTTTCAGGGCTTTGAACATGAATATGCAAAAAATGCGAAATAAACATATCTATCTATATATATATATATATATATATATATATATATATATATATATATATGTTTATTTCTATACATATAAACATAAATTCATAGGTTTATTATCAAATATGATATTACAATTATAATAAACCCTAGGCCTGTGACAGCCGTCAAGACCATTAATACAAATGATTGTATAATGTTTATTTTGTGGCACATTTATTTTTCAGGGCTTTGAACATGAATATGCAAAAAATGCGAAATAAACATATCTATCTATATATATATATATATATATATATATGTTTATTTCTATGTTAATATAATTAACTATGATATATATAAATTATATGTTTATTTTTCATCATAAACAATATTTATTTTTGTGTGTGTATACAAAAATAAATATTGTTTATGATTAAAAATTTGATGAAACTAAGTTTATTATAAAATAAAGAATATAAAAGTATACATGTTGTATAGTATATGAAAAATATTAATATTTATATTGTATTGTCTCATTAAATTTTTTATTTGTAAACCATTAACCTATGAATTTGTGTTCTAATATAATCTTTGATAGCGATTATGTAGGGCGGGCAATCCATGGCAGGGGGGGCATTTTAGCGCACAACACCGTGCCGGAACCAGCACAGGAACCAGAGCAGTGGTAAAATGGTATTACTGACCTGTCTTGGTATGGCTGTAGCATCTGTAGCATTTACTTCCAGTGATTGACATTATTAGCCCATCTTAATACAATCTAGGCACTGAACATATTGAGAAGAAAATGCTGTATTTTCTTGAATAAAACTGGGGGCATAATGCAAATACGAAAATATCTAAAAAGAGCCACTTGGCAATAATGATGATCAGGGTTATACATAGGCTGTTTATGTATTTGGGCCCAGGGGCCAACAAGTTATGTGTTAAAAGTGCGTCGCATACATAGTACCCCCACTCCTACTCACCGCGGGGGCAGGGAAAAAAAAGGAATTTTTTCCACCATCAGCCCTGAGCATGGACTGTGGAGCGTTGGAAAAAGATCATGTCGGATGATGAAAAGGGTTGATGAGTCAAGATTTACCCTGTTCCAAAGTGATGGGAGCAAGTGATTTATCTGCCTCTCATCATGCCTAGTGCCTATTTCAGGAGCTTTTTCATCAGGGATTATGATCTAGGTTTGCTTCTCTTGGTCAGATCTAGTTTCAGCAACGTTATGTGCTCAAAAAATGAGGTCTTCTGACTACCAAAAGACCAGGTTTTCCCATCTATGGATCTCTTCTTTCCTTAAGGTACAGGCAGATTCTAAGATGTTAATGTCAGGATTGTCAAATCATAAGAGTGGTTCAGAGTAATCCCATCAAAATCTTTGGGATGTGCTGGAGAAGACTTTCTGCAGCAGTCCAACTCTTCGCTCATCTTGGAGAGAAATTAACGTCACTCTGGACAGAAATAAATATTGTGACATTGCATATGCTTACCAAAACAGTGCCATAGTCAAAAGATTATAATTTTTTTGATTATGCCAAAAAATAATTATGCCAAAAATGGCATAAGCAAAGGGTTAGGGTTAAGTCCGGGCAATGTATTTGTGTTTGTTAGTGGTTTTAACAAAAACTAAATGTTTAACAAAAGAGGTTGAGAGTGTTTCATTTACTAATTCTCCATCACCTTCTTCCCAGCTTATGGCATACAAGTCTTTGAAAGAAGAAGGCAAAAAAATCAGAGTGAAGCTGAATAAGTTGTACTCGCAACAGAGTTTCTTGGAGGAGGAATATTATTGTCGTGCACTGAGACTCCCCAACAGAACACATCCAGATGTGGTAGGTGTTTAAATCCTTTTGTCATTAAAATGACCAGAAAAATAAAGTGTAGGGTAGTTAAATCCACATTAAAGTAAAACTGAATTCTGTAAATGGAAAATTTGAATGAAAATGTTAAGAATATATGATCATTAACTGGTGTCCTTATCTTTCACCCTTTCAACTGTGCCTAAAACCAGTTACTGCGGGGGCGGGTTTAACCGAGGGGTTAGGGCGAGAGTGCCACAGCAAAGACGCAGAGTTTAGAGAAGGAAGGACTCTGAGGGACATACCGGGTTCTCCGGCACATTTCCGGATCCCGGGATTCACTCTGCTTTAGCAGCGAGATCACACTGAGCGAGCAGGAGCCCGCCCTGAGAGCCGCGTGCGAAAAAAGAGTCGTCCCTGTTCCGGGACTGTGTGATCACCCTGTTGGGGAAAGTTGTTTGGGTTAGTGACGTCGGCCATGTTAGTTATGTGATGTGTGTGTGTGTTAGGGCTGCACGATATATCGAAAAAATATCGTTATCGCGATAATGGCATGCGCGATAACCATATCGCAAGGAGTTGCGATAAATGCTTTATTTGCCAAGCATTTGTGTGTCCAAATTTGACCAATCAGATGGGCCCTTACTATGTTTATACCCGCCTATATCTTTATATATAATTTATATCTTTATACTTCATTCTGTCGCGAACTAACCCCGGATGATCAGAAGACTTAGCGATTAGCCGTTAGCCGCGATTAGCCGTTAGCCCTTTATAGACGGTAAACCCAAACGCGGAAGCAAGCAAGTAGGCAGGATAACCACGTGAATTAGTTTAAGGACTCTCACAGAAGGGGAGCAAGGGAAAAACACACATTTAACCCGCGTCCTATAAACACACACTCAGAAAGAAAAATAATAATAATCAGAAAGTAAAAATCTGAACCGACATGGTGAACTCAGTGACTAAGCTGTACGCGGTGGTTTGTTTACTCCTCTTATACTTCCGGGTTCGCGCCCGCATTACTTCCGGGTCCTAGTGCCGGTCGCGCAGCGAGTGTGTGTGTGACAAATAGTATTTTTTTTTTATTTAATTTTTGTTTAATAATATTTATTTTTATAAAAAAAAAACAGGCAAGCCAAAGAGAATATTTTGTTTAAAAGATGCTCTTGTTTTAAGACACTATTGATGAGTGTATGGTTACATCTAAATAAAAAGTAATGTTTGAAAGTAATTCATATTGTGTTGGCAGGTTTATAGTAACAGCAAACCAGAAGTCAGAATATCTGCTGAGGGGTTTAAGTCATTCATAGTGTTTTGAAGTCTAAATATTTGCAACTTCCTTGACATATAGTTTCTTTTTAGATTTAATTACATCAGACGAATATCTATTACCTGTTTATTTTAGTATGATCATTACATATAAATAAATAATAAAAAAATTGGCAATAATAATAATAAAAAAAAATGCATTTCTCTAGGGAAATGGTATATCGCAAGAAATATCGTTATCGCATTATTCAACAACAATATCGCATATCGCATATTTTCCTAATATCGTGCAGCCCTAGTGTGTGTGTGTGACCTGTTGAATGTGCTCCGGTTCATGATAAGGCTGAATTGGATGTGGTTCTTGAGTGAATGTGTTTCCCATGCTATACAGTGACTGTGTGGTGAATAAACTTCTCCCAGCCATTGCATTGGGCAGCAATTAAGCTCACTTGTCTTTCCAAGATCCTTCTAGCAGTGAAAAACGCTACAATACAATGCGTCATGTAGAAAAAGCGCTTCAGCTTCACCTTATGCTGTTATTTCTTTTAAATGTTTACTGTATACTGTGACAAACCCTCCGCCCCTTGCTTAAACTCCACCCTCGATTAATCAAGTACTCGTTTCTCAAACCTGTGGATTACTCGAAATGAAATATGAACAAAAATGCCCTTCCCTAGTGACTACAGAGAAAAGCTGGAAGCTTCTGCATATGATCCTTGCAAGCTGCACAATATTTTCTTTCTTACTCAACTGGTTCTTCCTGCTCCATCGTTTGAGTGCTGATGACTTTGCCATCTTTAATAATGGGAAAATTATTTATCATTCCTGCTAGCACAGAAGAGACAACTGAATAGATTCAGCACATCATCTCCCTAGTCTGTCCTTGCAATCATTGGAATCTGTGTCATGGTGTGGCAATTGTTTACTTCCTACCTAGATCGATCTTATGAGGTGGTATGGAGGTGATTTTCCCCCATCTGTTCTATGCAAAGTCTCCACTGGCAGGGCCACAAGGATTGGGCATCTTCTGTCCTCCCTCTATACATAATGTCTTGGTGAGGTCATATCCCCACATGGCTTTTCATACCATTTGTTATGCAGGTAATGCCAACTCTTTCCTATTCCCCACACTCAGGTTTCCACCTGGATCACAGCATGTCTGTTGGGCTACGTTTACACTGTCAGGTAAATGTGACCCAATTCCGATTTTTTGCTCATATGTGACACATATCGGATATGTTCTATGTCCGTGTAAACAGGAAAAAAAACGCATGCATTCCGATATTTCGAGATCGGTTTCAGGCCTCCTTCATATGTGGAAATAAATCGGATATAAATCAGATATGTGCTAATGTGATTGTCGTGTAAACAGACAGATCGGATTTCCTGAGGCATTGTGTTCTGTCCGTCATTAAAACAGCGACTTCTTCGCGGCTTAATGACGTAATGTTATTCTCCGGTGGAAGCGCATGTTGAATTACAACATCGCAGGTGACATGGAAAAGGAAAAGAACAATGCCCCCCCCCCCCCCCCAACACACACACGCCTTGTGTTAATGCTTATTTGGGCTAAATAACATTAAATCAGTATTTGATGAATAAAGCATATGCGCAGGCTGCAATTATGGCTTTTTTTTTTTTTCTCCTCCTCCGTTTTAAAACCATGGTGACGTTTCGCGAACTTTGCATATATCGCAGAGCGTTAAGCATATTTCACCTTCTATCTTGGCTACTGTGCAGCGCAAGAACCTCCCCTTAAGTATGCGCAATGTTTCAGATGGTATGACAAGTGTAAACACGTCAATCAGATAAGAGTCATAGTGGAAATAACGTGTAATCAGACGGTCAAAAAAATCAGTTATAGGCAACAAATCGGAATTAGGCATCGAGACCTGCAGTGTAAACGTAGCCTTAGACATCCTGGATGGCAGCTCGACTGAAACTTAATCTTGGCAAATCCGAACTGTTTATACCAGGTGATTTATACCTCTGTTAGGATCTTGTAATCTGTATGGACAACACACATGACTCGTTCAGTCACTGCCCACAACCTTGGAGTCACTACAGTCAACTATCACGTTGCTAAACTTACTTGCCCTTGTCGATTTTCATTTTTTTTTTTTTTTGGTAACATCAGAAATATTTTGTCAGTTTCTCTCCACACAGGCCACTCGTATGCTTCTTCAGTTCATCATTATAAAAGACAACTACTTCAATTTACTCCTGGCAGATCTGCCTCTGTACATCATTCATGCCCTCCAGCTGATCCAGATTGTAGCTACACAGTTTCTTTTTAACCTTCCTAAGTTCTCTCACACTATCCCATTTCTCCACTATCTTTCTGTAGCTTCCTGCATCAAAACATTGATGTTTGCCTACAAAGCTTACTATTTGGGTTAACAGTTCATTTTGCTGATCGCTCTACCCTTTTATAGAGCTTGTCTGTCCTGCATGGTGCTACTTCTCAAATATATTTTCTTTTGTTAGTAGTGTAAGTAGTGCCTCTAAACAAGGTTAGAAATGCAGTATTTAAAGTATGCAGGTTTACTTAATTTCAACTTGGCCGGGGGGGGGTTGTATGAGAATTAAATTTGTATATGCGTTTGAATGTAGCACAGACACATGTCCACTTGTAAAAGTGTATGCACATACAATACACAAACATATCACCAAAATGATCTAAAGACTAGGGATGGGCATTTTTTTTTCATATTCTATTTCGAGTAATCAGAGGTTTGAGCAGTCCTTCCTTCTCGAAACTCTACGTCGGGGGGGGGGGGAGGGGGAGTCTAAAATAAAGACCATCTCTGGTCTAAAACAAAGACCATGATCATGCTATTGCTATACAATTATTATCATATATAATTTGGGTTGTTTAATTTAATGTATTATTTAGGACTTTTTCCGATCGATCGTGGATTTGCTCAATAAATTTATGCACACACACTCCAGTGGTTGGGGGGGGGGGGGGGTCTGTCTGTCTGTCTGTCCATTTATTTATTTTATTTTATTTTTCAGCCTATTGGAGATGAGAGCCAGGCGAAGGTGGTTGAAATGGTTGGGCATAAAGCTGGTACTAAATTTAATCTATCTTCAAACATCAGTAACTTTCACAGCAACTTTTGCTTTGTACACACTTCTGGCCGAAAAAGTGGATTGAAAGCAAAATATACTTGGATAATCTGATAATTACTTCAGTGATTGTTTCAGCTGAACCAATTCTGCTAGGAAATAGATTAAGTAGTGTCTGTTTATTAAAAAAAATCATATTGGATGATATCGGGCATAAAAAATAATTTTTCTTAGAGGGTCAAAATATTGGCCTCTGAAGCAAAGGCAAAATTAAGGCGATTTAAAATGACTGGAGTTGAGTTCACAACACATTACAACCTTGAAGGATGGTGGTGAATCATCAAATTAATGGAAGCAATGTGGTTTAAAAAAAATCATGGATGATCAGATCAATGAATTATCAGAGATCAAAGAGGGAATAAAAAGGTTATGTGGTTTGGTGGGTCCAGATTAACCCTATTCCAGAGTGATGGGAAGCGATGCACCCATCATTCAAAGCACCCACTGCACAAGCCACAGGATGGTGTCATGATCTGGGGTAGCTCCTGTCGGACAGGTCTACACTCTGGCAATGTTGTGGCACTAAAATGAAGTCCTGAAGGTACTAAATGACCAGGTTATCACATTGAGGTTTTTTCTTCATGGCCATATTTCTTGATACAGAGTCCTGATCTTAATTCCATTAAAAGTCTTTAGGTGTGAAGAACTTGTGCAATTAAAGTTAAAGATGTTCCTAAATATTAAACCGGGGAGTAAAAGAGTAAAAAAAATTTGTCAGTTTTTTTCAGCCTATAACTTTTTTTTTTATCCTTTGCATGAAAATTTATTGTAGCAAATAAGATTGTGTTGTATGCACCACAGAGTTTGAATTCAAAGTCCAAGGACACCTTGAAATTGGAGAAAATCTGGATATCATAAGGCAACGGTAATGTATTTATTCCATCTCTCTCTATTTGTTAATCATAGTTTTCCTCTTATGTAGTGAATGCTGATATTGCTAGTAGGAGTGTACCAATTTAATGCAGCATACAAAATTTAAGCTTTTGACAAATGTACATTACAGCACAGTGAAATTCTTTCTTCGCGTATCCCAGCGTAACTGGGCTCAGAGCGCAGGGGTCAGCCATGATACAGCGTCCCTGGAGCAAATAGGGTTGCTGTGTGAGGGGTGTGTGTTCACACACTATGATGACATGGGGCTATGATGATGTCATAGCACTCTAAACAGTCCATGCAGTATGCATGAGTGAGTGGAAAAAGTCAGGAATATGTTTGAGTTAGTGATAGCCAGATGAAGCCTCATTTAGGTTTCGAGGCTTCCCAGCCAAAAGGTTCATTTTATATAGCTTCATTTAAGGTCTCATTGTAGTGCCATGTAGTGGACAGTGTGTAGCAACTAGATCAGGCATGTCAAACATACGGCCCGCGGGCCGGACCCGGCCCGTTGGATGATTTAATCCGGCCCAGCATAAATTTCTGAGTATGTCAAAAAAAAGAAGCGAGTCTCGAGCTCATTTCTATCGAAAGTTGTGATTTTTAAAAAAATAAATACAAACCAAATGCACCCTTCGGCCGCTAGAGGGCAGTAAATGTGTAAAAGCGCTCACGTCCAGCATGCGGCACTGACACGAGTTAGTCACAGGATGTAAACATTCGCAACGTAATGTGTCCAAGTAAAAATAAACCGGCAATCTTGCTTCACCATTCACCACTACTAAACAAGTTATCGGTCAACACACCCTTCCCAAAATGGCACTGTCAAAAAAAAGAAAAGTGGACACGGAATGCAGAGTTTTCCAGGAAAAATGGACTGAGAAGTATTTATTTACAGAAGTGAATGCAAAACCAATGTGCTTGGTATGTAATCAGCAAGTTGCAGTGTTCAAAGAGTTTAATATTCAGCGCCACTATGAGACCCATCATAAAGATTCCGCTATGAAGGATAAATTTGGGTCCGTGGGATTGGATACGTTTTATCAATATCTCGTGCCAGGTTACCCCAAAATTAACAGCCATGGCTGCAAAGGTTCTATCCATGTTTGGGACTACTTATCTTTGTGAACAGGTGTTCTCCGTAATGAACAATAATAAAACAAAGCAGCGCTCAAGGTTAACAAATAAACACTTGAATGACATTGTTAAATGTGCTGCTACTCAGGATTTGACACCTAATATCGATGCACTTGGGAAGGCAAAAAGATGCCAAGTTTCAGGAGCCAGCAGCAGCAAGTAGACTGCAGGAGTGCAGTGAGAGAGAGAGAGAGAGAGAGAGAGAAAGTGTGATGACATGAAATTTGTTTGCACTCATGAATACAGATCATTAAAAATAAGATTCATCTGGTTTCATATTAAAGACAATTAATATTGTGCAGTATGTTCTCAGCTTCAGTAGGCCCAGCCTAGTAGTTTGATCTGATGTAGTCTAATCTTATTGCCCATGCACTGCTATAACTTTTATTTTGTATTTCTTTTTTTATTTATTTATTTCAAATCAGTATGACAATTAAGCCGAAAAATTTTTTTTCATAGCTCCCACTTGAGTTTGTTATTGTGGTGAGTTGGTTCAGGTGTAAAACTGCATTCACTCAACTGTTAAAATAAACCAGTTGTTAACACATTCACCGCCAAACATGAAAATAATTTTTTTCCCATTGTTTGTGAATAAATGTGTTGTGCTTAGAAAAGATCCCTTGTCATCCATAATCATAATATGTAGGGTAGGCTACAAATGTAGGCTGAATGATAAAGCATATTACTGAAAAACAAAGCGAAATATTTGGAATTGACATTCTTTTACTGATCCGGCCCACCTGAGAACAGAAAGTCTGGATCCGGCCCCAGAGCAAAACTGAGTTTGACATGCCTGAACTAGATCGTAACCTCACAAGAAGCACAATTAATATGTACATGCAACTGCACTACATCATCTCTGAATCTTTGAAAATTAACAGAAAGCCTTTACTTAAGCGCCAAATGAGTCGTTTGTCATTGGTCACGTAACTCTCAGGGAACTGACGCGTGCCTCGAAGCAAGCCTTCATTTGGACATGCCCCCTTCTGCTCAATACAAACTTCAGAGCTTGTGTGTCATACTAACAGTCTTTGAGTAGGTTGCAGTGTGTGTGCAAGACTAATAATAATCACACTGAGCCTGATTAACAAAGTGTATTGTTTTCAAAAAAAGATTATTCGCCAGAGACTCGGGTTTGAATCTCAGCAATATTATGACACTTCATAATTATCACATTACAATATTATCACACTTTTTGTAAGTTGTGTTCAAAAAAGGTGAAAGGAATCGCATCACATTTTCGTATGGAAATCCATCTATAGTTACAAACTTAGCCATACATTAAAGAATTGTGGATCGCATATAGAAGTGTGAGTGAGAAAATGAGGAAATTTACTGCATGAAATTGGTCCTAGACTTGAGTCTGACATTTGGATTTAGCACTTGACTGCATCACACCTAATTTTTATCTTATTTGAGAAAATCTTACATCTTGCTTGAATTTTACACTTTTGCTTGTTAGTTTAAATACAGGATAATAGTTTTATTATTTATTATTTTATTTTTTTTGCTTGTTTGCACTTTTATTTGTTTATTTTATCCCCTTCCCCCACCTTGCAGACGACTTGCTCATGTCTCAGGTCACAGATCATACTACTTAAGAGGAGCAGGAGCCCAGCTTCAGACTGCATTACAGAACTTTGCTCTTGACTTTCTTCAGAAAAGGGTAAGTCTGGCATGTGGGAAAAGAGAATGGTTAGAATGTTGATTACTCAGGATTTTAGCATGCAGTAGTTTGCAAAACGCAATCAAAGTTTTTATTATAGTTTGTCTGTTTTATAAATCACGCTTAGATTCATACTTTTACAAGCGTAGTATGGTCTCATCAAAGTCCATACTTGCAAGTTACTTGAGCTTGACCACAGAATTGCAGTGTCTCACACATCAAGCAGAATTTATGGAATTAGGCCACATAAAAGAGCATGAACAAAGGTTTATAAATAAATAATTGATACAGAATTGATACAGAATGTACCTGCCAATGTACCTATTTTTCCATCAGATCCTGACACTGTAATGATTCTTTAACTATTAGCTTAAAGAGAAGATGAGTTAAGGACTGGTTAGCACTGTAAAAAAAAATTAAAGACCACATTAAATGCTTGTTTCAATGTACATTTTTCAGCACTGGGCTCATTCTAGGAGTAAGACTAAAAATCCTGATAAATATTTTGAAATGATTGGTTACAAGAATTTTAGCTGGTATCTACTGGTGTATAAATTATATTTATCACGAATTTTTAAAAAAAATGTAACTCCTAGAATGAGCCCAGTGCTGAAACATGCACATACACGGGCATAGTATCTGATGAAAGGTGGGGTCAAGTGAAATGTGGAGGCCCGAAGAGTGAAGTAAATGGGAAAGGGACTCGCATCTGAGGAGAATGTGGCAAGTGCATGTTTGTTGCTGTGAGCTGAAAACAGTGGTGAGTGCAACTCTGTGTGAATGAGAGAGAAAATAAGTGTACAGAGCTCAAAAGCACTAAGCCAACTTTTGCATTACTTGGATATCTAAGTTTAACCAATGGGGAAAAAGTATTTTGCAATATGATATTTTGCCTTAAGCTTGAGAGTGCACGTGTATGTGTATTTATGTAGTGCAAGCTTTAAACGCCCCAGTAAAAGGTATAACGCCACTTCCAAAAATAATTCATTTACTTGAAAAAGCATATCACGCATCATGAAATTCAAACTGTGGCTTGTATGGGAGGGTTGTAAGAAAAAAAAAAAAGCCTTAAGAAAGGCTGCTTGCAGTCATGCCTGAGCATGGCAAAAAACGCATGTGGTCAGATGGGTCTAAAATTGTGTTATTTGGCCACAACAAACAATATTTCTGGTAAAAATCCAACACAGCTCACCATCCAAATAGCACCATTCCTGCTATAAAGCATGGAGGTCATAATATCTTATTTTTCTTTGCATCCGGGCCTGTAGCACTTGTCAGGATAAAAGGAATATTGATAGGGTAAATACTGTCACAATCTTGAAGAAAATCTGCTGCCATCTGCCAGACAGTTGCCAATGGGGGGGAAAAAGGTTTACATTCCAATATGACAGTGACACACAGCAAAACTGACCACAGAGTGGTTGAAGGAGGAAAGAAAGTGGCCTAGTCAGAACCCAGACTTAAACCTCTTTTGAAAATATGTGGAATGACAAGGTGGTTCATCAAATTCAACACACTTTTTATAAAGAAGAGAGGGCAAATATTGCATAGTCTAGATGTGCAAGAGTTTGTGTGCCATTGAAAAGGTCATCAGCTTCACCTTCCAAATCTCTTCTTCTTTGATCTCTAGCTGGTGGCTGGAGGAAGGGGCTGTGGGATTGCAGATGTTATGCATTCCATGCTTTCATTTTTAGCAGTCAGTGCGGTATTCGAGTGTCGTTCATTCGGCAGATGTGACCGAAACACTGCGGGTGCTGTGCCTTTCAATGGTTGTGTGATAGTTGAACCTCTCACGGGTGACTTTGTATCGAACACAGTCACAGATGGAAATCCCCAGTATCTGACACAGGCATCTCCTTTGGAAAACCTTGAACTTTTTAAGATCAGAGTGATCTGTGATTGGTCTACTAATTAAAAACAAATTGTCATGTTGGTGTTATATCTTTCATTCAGCTATTAAAAGTTCTGTAAATACATCTGGATAAAACAAATACTGTCTGTCTTCATTTCAGGCTGCACAGAAACAATATGATTATTTAAAGGGGATGATTTTATTTTTCTATAATGTCTGTCTGTATGCATGCATGGCCATATATTTGGCAATATATGTGGTCCAGAGACGTGTTTAGTTTGTGTGGATTCTTTCGATTGCTATCTACATACAGTATATAGTATGGAGAACCATCTGTAATTTTGTTGGATGTTTCCTTTTAAGTGCTTGCCCCCAGAATATCCACATTTAAATAGACTTTTGGAAATTTGCATAAATCTTAATTAGCTTATTTGTGCAAGTATTTATGCTGAACTACAGAAGTATTTTGTGTACCTTTTAGGGGTTTATCCCAATGGTTGTTCCAGACATACTGAAAGGAGTTGTCTTTGTAAGTAGCTTTTCATCTTTTATAAATAACTAATTCTTTTACTATATAAATAATTTAATAAATGTTTAAATCTTGTTGTTTGTATTGCAAATCATCTAAACAAATTGCACAGAATAGGAATTTAAAACAGTGTAACAGAAAAAAAAATTTTCCCCCAAGAAACCTAATACAAGGTTAATGTTAAATGTGAATTTGTATCAGTTTTAAGAACAGTTTAAGCTATAACCATTAAAATAACACATAATATTAAAATACTTTCATATCCAGTGACGTGTGTACTTTGGTTATAGTCTATTACTAGAGTTTACAACCTTCAGGTATTTTGCATAGAAGGACCACAATGTAATAAATGCTAAAAAGAGCCATCTCCGATATGTTTAAATGCTTTGAGCTGCAGATCAGAAGTAGTAACATTTTGCCCATTTGCTTTAGAATCAAAATGCACAATTTTTCTAAAATGTTTATTGTACATTAATGCAGACACACCATCCTAAGTTTCCATGATTGATTATTGCTGCCAGAAAGCAGTTCCAAATGTTACATGACTCCCTATTATTGGCACAAATGGACAATTTTAATTTTCAAGATTTTTTTTTAAATGATAAAATGCATATAGGGGGAAATCAGTACTGCATAAGTAATAGTTGAACTCCAAGTTGCATTTATCTAAAGTTTGCCACTTGAAAGATGCAGTGGCTTGAATTTGTAAAGCAACAATTACTCTCTTGGTTAATGTCTCTTTGCTCAGGAGGGCTGTGGGATGCAGCCATATGCCCACCGCTCCCAGGTTTATTCTCTTGACCAAAGCCGATTTCCTAACCTTAATCTTGCTGGAACGGGTGAAGTCGGGATTGCAGGTAAAAAGCTGCAACAAGTAATGCATGCATGTAGACCTTAATACAGTGGAACCTTGAATTGCGAGTAACTTTGTCTGAACTGCTGAGCATCACATGATCAGAACTGAGCCAATGGTTCTCCTCTCGTGCGCTGTGGGATTATGTGTGCGTGTGTACTGTTTAATATTATATGAATATTTTTGTGTTGTGGAATGAATCATCGGTATTTCCATTATTTCTCATGGGGGAAATTCGCTTTGCTATGAGTGTTTTGCTATGCAAGCACATTTCTGGAATGAGTTATGCTAGTAATCCAAGGTTTAACTGTAATAATGTAAGCTCAATTTGCAACCCCACTCTAAAGAATAAGGAATTGTAACTTTTAAAAGATTAAAAACGTATTACCACAGCAAATCTATTGGATTACTATAAAACAGTAATATATGGTTCTCCTGATGCACCTTTCAAGGTTACTTTATGGACCATGCTGTGAACTTAAAAGACCTTCCAGTAAGGTAAGAAGTCTTGCTGCAATTCTTGACATTTACAACATGGTGCTCTGTTGTGTCCTTTAAAGATTAAATTATTCAAATGTATTTATTTATTTATTTATTTTTTGCGTGTTGTCCTTTAATGTTGAAGGACAGTCTGCAGTAGCACATGTTACCGAGCAGAAACTGATACAGGCAGAGAAGCCTGGGGTCTCTACAGAGTTCATCACTTTAACAAGGTAGTATAGTTTTGAGAGCCATTATATTTTACATATAAGGAAAGAAAACAGATACTTAACATTCATTTCATGATGATGTGCATAATATTTCTTCTAACATTGACTGTTTAATGCCTGAAAACAGCTAATTTAATTACATCTTTCAGGTGGAGATGTTTGGTGTAACAGCAGATGAAACCGGTCACGAGAGTTCTCAGTTGTTAGATGAGTTTGTGTTGTTGCAGAAGGAGATCTTTTCTTCACTCAAGCTTCATTTCAGGTTATTGAGTAATTTGACTGACTATTGTTATCTTATTGCAACAAATATTAATCAGTGTTAACAGTTCATGTTAAGTGTTAATGTTTATTTGAGTCTATTAAATTACATAAATCATTTTATATATCCAGTGAAATTTAGAACAAATCGTGTTTCTTTTATGGTTCTGATATGACGGCTATCTGAATTTCTTTGTCAACCCTCAACACTTGATTAGTGAGATGGAGGTAAAATAAGTACAGTTTGGAAAGAAAAATTGTTGTATAACGTTCAACTTACAGGGTCATTAGTACATAGTGATTGGTATATTTAGTGACTAGATCCTGCCACTATGATGTGTGTTTGGTTGAAATTGTCAAAATAATTGGTTTGACTTGTTCAAATTTGTTTCTGACTCTTCTATATCACTGGAATATATGGAATTTTGCTTGAACATACTTTATAGGAATGCACCACTTTATTATTTTTATTTATTATTACTTTATTTATTTTATTATTTTTTATTACATACACCTGCACATTTACACAGTTATCCAAATGGTCAGTAATGTAGCATCAAAACAATGCATGTCGTCATGCAACACCAGAATGGGTAAAAAGTGAGATCTTGTAACTTTAACTGTGGCATGGCTGCCAGCTGAGCCTGTTTAAGTATACTGTATATCATAAATTGCTGGTCGCCTGGGAAATTTAAGCATAACAAGTTTCTAGACTTTACACTGTTTGAGCTAAGGGACTGCAGCCAGGTGATCATACAAGTAATGTTGTCTGTTCAATCAGCAATTAAAGAGGTAAATGAGTCAGTGATGATCTACATTTAAAAGAGAACAAACTAGGACAAATTAAATGTAATCATTTGTAAATGTTTTTTTTTTTTTTTTTTTAATAAAAATTTTAACATGTATTAGTATTGAGTTTCTAACTTTTGAAAGCATAAGACTTCTCTTTCAAATGTGCAAAAATGTTTGCCACTTTTAGAAGAGAGCTGATTTGAACATTTGATTAAATGGATCTCTTATATTTCCTTCAGAGTTTTGGACATGCCCACTCAGGAACTGGGAGCACCAGCCTTTAGGAAGTATGACATTGAAGCTTGGATGCCAGGCCGTGAAAGTTTTGGTGAGGTAAGAACAATAGCAGCATTCCAAAATAATGCTTCAAATCTTAATTTATTGGCTTTGAATTTCATTTAAATTGAATTGCATTGATTTAGCCTTTTTTAAAAAGTATAGTAGTAAATCTATAGTAATCTAGTAGTTGCTGAACTTTGCGGAAAAGATGTTATTTATTTTTGAACACAACTAGAAATTCATGAACATGCATAAAGCTATCTACTTTAATGTGCAGTTAAACCTTATATTCTATTGCTAGTTGTGGATAAAACCTATTCATAATTCCTATGGTGAGGCAGCACACCAAGAAATATTTATTTATTTAAACATTTGTCCTGTTTTGTTTTTATTTTCCCAGATAATGAGTTCTTTCAATTATTGTTCTTTACTTAGATCTCCAGTGCATCCAACTGCACTGACTACCAGAGTCGGCGACTGAACATTCTCTATGAGAAAAATGATGGCAGTTATAAGTATGCACACACAGTGAGTGAAATCTTTTTTCTCTCTTAGACAAAAATGTAAATAAATCACAAAAGTGATGTAGGCATTTTACAAAATATTTACAGGGTGTGTATTATAGCGGTTTAACAGGATATAAGGTCATTTGAATATTTTGGAAAGGAAAAGTCCAGTTATTTGCTCTATTTGATTGAGGTATTCTGGAATATGGGACTCTTAGTTTGAACCCAAATACAGTGGATCTTTGGATTGCAAGTAACTTGGATTTGCAAGGCGAGCAATTTTTATATATATTTTTTTCTCAACAATATTTTTTATTGATTTTTAACAGGGATATAACAGGGTAAACATGCAATGTTTTAATACAGGTTTTATAATCCCCTTATAAACCCTATAACACCCACTCCGTCCCTCCCTGACTCCAAGCCAGTTTTACATGCATAAGAAAGGCTAGACGCCAGGCATTGAGAGAGAACAAAAAAGAAAAGAATATGGAGCTGGAAGTTTTTTGGTTTTATGTGCAAAAAATAAAAAGGAATAAAAAGGGAAAAGAAAAACAAACAAGTAATTAAATAAGAAAGGAATCAAACTATAAATGTATACGTATGAAAAAAGTGAAGGAAGGGCCCCCACACCTGTTGAAATTTCAGGTCTGAATAACGAATTGTGTAGTGAATCTTCTCCAGGGACAAACAGGACATAATATCTCTGAGCCACTGGGCGTGAGTGGGTGACGTGGCATCCTTCCACTTGAATAAAAGAGAACGCCTGGCCAGGAGTGTCGCAAAAGATAACAATCACTTTTTAGCTGGAGTTAGACTCTTATCTTCCTCTCCAGTGATACCAAAAAGAGCAATCAGAGGGTCTGGTTCAAGATTGCATTTCAATACGAAGGACAGGGTCTTAAAAAAACATCCCTCCAGAATTTTTCCAAATTCGGGCATGTCCAGTACATATGAATAAGAGACGCCTCTCCGCTTTTACATTTATTACAACAAGGATCAATGTCTGGATAGAAACGGGAAAGTTTAAGTTTGGAGAGATGAGCCCTATGTACAACCTTAAACTGTAATAAAGAGTGGCGGGCACATAAGGAGGTAGAGATGACAAGTTTAAGAATTTAATTCCAAGTATCATCTGATGGTGACAAATTTAAATCCTTCTCCCAAGCAGTTTTAATTTTACACAAAGGGGTGTGACTCGAAGCCATCAATCCACCATAAATAGTGGATATTAGGCCTTTACGCAGCGGGGACAAACAGAGGAGATTATCTAGAATGTTTGCAGCAGGAGCCTCAGGGAAATTTGGTATTAAAGGGCGAATGAAGTGTCTTACTTGCAGGTATCTGAAAAAATGAGAATTGGGTATGTTAAACCTTGCGGAAAGCTGCTCAAACGATGCAAACTTAATGTCAACAACAGGTCTTTGCAAAGCTTGATGCCCTTATCGTACCATTCCTGAAACACTGGATCATGTAAAGAAGGTTGGAAGAGATGGTTAGAGACGATAGGACTGGACAGAGAAAAGCCCAGAAGATCGCTGTGCTTTCTGAACTGAGCCCATACTCTCAAAGTATGCCTAACAACTGAGTTATTGATTAATTTAATTGAGGGGATGGTGAGAGCAGATCCAAGGAGTGCAGAGACAGAGAGATTTTTGACAGACTTTATCTCCATTTCCACCCAGGCAGGCCGATTAGGTTGGTTCCCTTTCAGTCGATTCACTCGGTACAACACATATTGTATGGGATATCACGCCCTCTCGTGTCCTGGCTGAACCCACCTTTATTCACGCCGTAAGGCAGGCAAACCTGTGGTGACGTAGGTGTAGCCCCGCCTACACCTATAAACCATCGTCGCCACGGTTGACCTTCAGTTCTTTCGCTCTTCACCTCGCTGTGAACACCTTTCCGTAGAGTTTTCTAGGTGCTGCTAGTCAACTCTCCATTTACTTTACACGACTGTGCTTAAATCAGCTTAACTGTTCCTGTTGGTGTTAGCGACAACAGCCTCATTTGGTGAGTCGTCTACCCGCGGAGTGCTGACTTTAAGTTCCCTGTCAGTCGTAACATTAGCGACGTTTCGGTTCGGGCGGCTCCTGTTTAGCTGTGCTAACAGTGCTAGCCGACATGAGCATGGAAGCTAATGTGGCAAAGAAGAAGTCCGCTCTTCGCCCCTGTCCTCAGGAGTGCGGCTTCTCCCTGCACGAGAAGGACCAGCATGAGGCCGTCTGTCTGGGAATTCTCCACGCTAGGAGAGCGCTAGCTGAGCCTGAATCATGTGCGCTTTGTCGCCAGCTCCGGCGTTCAACGCTGGAAAGACGGGTCACGTTCGTGGAAAGAACCCTGGGAAAAAAATACAGTCGCTCAGCAAGACCCCCTCCTTTCCGGACTAGCAGTCCCAGCTTCGCCTGTGTCTGCTGACGAGGAGTTTTCTTCAGAAGTCCCCGCGCTCCAGGCTACAGGTGCCTGGCTGCTGGCCAGCGCTGTAGGAGAGCTCACGGTCCTCTGACCCCTCGAAATACTCCATTTGGTCTGCCCAGCTAAGCGTGGGGACTTCTGAAGAAAACTTCAGAAGCGTGCTTTCGAGGACGATGACGTGCTCGATATCGGCCTAGAGATGCATGGCTTGTCGGAGGATGAGCATGAACTCTTGCCACTCGCCCAGAGCTCCGCTGCTACTGCGCTAGCCGCACGGGACGACACTTTCGCCCTCTACCGTCGAGCGGCCGAGAAGCTGGAGGTGGAGTGGCCCTCCCCACAGCCAGCTCAAAAACCGTCAAGGTTCGCGGAATTTTTTCTCCCTCCTGAACCGATGACAGTTAAGAACTGCTTGCCTATGTTTCCCGACTTTGTCGGCGAGCTAACGTCGTCATGGAGCAAGTAGCTGTCAACGGCTTGAGAAAGCAGGACTGAAAAAGCAGGACTAGTGAGCCCACCGCCGATGGAGCCATCTTTGGCTGCTTATTTGGCACCCTCGCAAAACCACGGAGTGTCTGGTCCTACTGTTCTTCCGTCCAAACACTGTAGATTCTCCTCTGCCCAGCTGGAGAAGATTTACCGCGCTCAAGCGGGCACTGCTCGTGCGCTCAATTCTGTTACGCTGCTTCAAACATATAAGGCAATGTGTTTGGCGGAGCTCGGTTCACTGGTGCCTCAGGAGAGCCCACAATGTGCGCTGCTTAACGAGGTCAGGCAGGTATTAAAGTTCTCCGTCGTTACGACGGATTTCCGTTAATTGTAGCGAGTCATCGACGGATTTCCGTCGATTACACTGTTCCGCCTGTCCTTAATGTTTTAAATTTACTTTTCATAATTTTAATGTTGTGTACAGGCTTACATTTCTCAAATAGTCTAAGAAATGTCTTAATTTTAGTTTAAATAGGTCTTAAATTAAGGAAAGTATTCAGCCTGCTGAGGAGGATGTGATCAAAGCCTGGAGTGGAGCGACTGCACGTTTCTCTCTCCACTCTAAGCGTTTTGTAATCACTCCGGTATGGATCCACTCCGGGTTTTGGTTTAGTTTTGAAGAAGTACATGTCAGGCTAAGACATGAGAGCAGATAAGGCTGAGGTATAACTATATTTAAGATAGCATGGACACACTTATAATGCAGGAAGGCTCCGATGTTTCGGAGATTTGATAAAAGTGTAAAAAAAAATAAAATAAATGGAGATGGGCTTGGATTAGCGAAATTGGGGAGAATGGCAAGCCTTTTATTTCGTGGGCTAGAAAAAAAATCAAACAACCAGGAACGTGTCTTTGCACAGTATGCCACAGGAAACTTCAATATGGCAATAATGGCAAAAAAAAAAAAAAGTGCTAGCTCACCATACAATGCTGCCGTTCGTGCGCTACAGTACACATGCTCAGTGGCAGTTTTAGGCATGGGCGAACTGGACGCCCCGATGGGGGGTAGTGGCGCTGACGGTGGGGGGCGCCGGAAGGGAGTCTCGCCCGGGGAGCAATTCAGTGTAGAACCGCCACTGCACATGCTCCCTGTCTGGTGCGACAAGTACCACAACGGAGCTTCATGCATCTATGGCCGACCGTGTGCGCGATGTAAAAGTGCGCCTATGTTCTTTCATAGCGGAGCATGACCTGTCGTTCACAGTCTCACAACCGCTAGTTAATTTAATGCAATCAATTGTCAAAGACAAGAGTGCACTTTCAAGATTGTCTATGTCTAATGCACATGCCTCCTACTTGTGAACACATGGCATTGCTGCTTATTGGAAATCCGGATTGTCATCTAAGCTGAAAACGAAGATGTTTTCTTTAAATGTAGATGAGGCAACAGCTGGAAACATGGACAGGATTCTGAATGTTCTTGTTCGGTACTATGATGAAGATGTGGGAAAAGCGGCAACCCAGCATCTAGCCTCAAGGAAACATTGCAGATGCCTTAACAATCACAAAAACATTGACAGATATTCTCCAGTCATATACCCTGAACTGGAATAAGTTAATTATTAATAGTTAATTATAACTGTTAATTATTAATAGTTTCACAAAATGTTGTTTGGTGTTATAAGATAAATAAGAACATGCACTGAAAAGATATGTGGTAGATGGTTGATTATTTGTCAAGGTATATATTTTTTCAAAGATTACAAGTAGCTTTTAAAATTAGCAAACTGGCAATATTAAAGCGGTTTAATCTCTCCTTAAAACGCTATTGGTCTCAACTATTTAAATAAAGTGTTTGTTAAAGGAATATGGCTTGGCCTGAAAAAAGTTCAGTCAGAAGATTGTTTTTCACTTTAATCCCTGGGTCAGGACCGCGACAGACTACATTCTGCGCATGTCTCGTTGTGCGGCTCTTTCCCTCGGGAGAGGGATGGCGAGCGCAGTGGTAGCATAGAGGCATTTATGGCTCACGTTCTCTGACCTCCCGGATAGAGACAGGGCCGTGTACTTGGATGAACCGGTGTCTGCTGAGGGTTTGTTCGGCCAGTCACTCGATGCCATTCAGGCAAGGTTCGACTTCAAAAGTCAGAGTCAGTCCCAAACAGCGCTGCACTTCCCTAACACAGTCTCCCAAGCACAACCCCGCCCACACACAACCCCCCCGGTTGGGGCGTGTTAAGAGATTCTCAGGGACTTGCAGCAAGTGCCCTCAATGTTTACAGTTTGATTGCCTCAAAAATTGTGCCTTTTGTAAGCAATGTGAACGTTTCATTATTAAAACCAATAAAGAGTTTTCCTGTTTGCAATGTTGCAAAGCAAAAAAGCCCAGTTCCATCGATGAGGCTGCACTCTGGCAGAACGCCAGGGGGCAGCAGCCCCCTTTCAGAGATCAGGGTGAGTCGGCTGGTGTCCCACTTCCTCGAATGACGCGCATGCGCAGTCTCGACATGGGGGCAAAACACGGTTGCTATGGGATACCGACTACAGTTTCGCACAAGGCCACCGCGCTTCTCTTCCGTAGTAAACACAGTGGTGTCGGACGCCGCAGCAGCGGTGCTTCGGGAGGAGATAAATTCTCTTCTGAGCAAAGGGGCGATTGGAGTGGTTCCTCCTTTGGAAATGAACTCAGGCTGGTACAGCCGTTATTTTGTCATTCCGAAGAGACGGGGAGGACTGCGTCCTATTTTGGATCTGAGAATATTGAACACGTTTCTAAGAACATACAAGTTCAAAATGCTTACACTTAAGCAACTGCTAAATGCAATGGGCCCGGGGGATTGGTTCACTACGATAGATCTCACAGACGCTTACTTTCATATAGAGATCTTTCCGCGCCACAAAGTTTCTGAGGTTTGCATTCGAGGGCGTGGCCTACGAGTACCTAGTGCTCCCATTCTTGAATGTTCGGGGAGCGAGTGACAGGCCGAAGTGCGTCGAGGCAGCTCTGTCTCCTCTTCGGGAGAGGGGCGCTCGCATACTGGCATATTTAGACAACTGGGTGCTGATAGCGAGCTCAGGCGAGCAGGCGGAGATACAAACAGCGCTAGTTGTGTCTCACATTCAGACTTTAGGGTTCTCAATAAACATGAAGAAAAGCTCATTGACTCAGAGTCAACAGTTTTCATTCCTGGGTCTGGAGATATGCTCCGTTACCAGCCGAGCACGTCTCTCAGAGCACAGAATAGCTGTGTTTCAGCGCTGCCTTGCTCTGTTTCAGTTGCAACACAAACTTCGTTTCCGAGTGTTTTTACAGTTAATGGGAATGATGGCATCCATGATCGCTGTGGTGCCTCTCGGGCTGCTGAACATGTGTGCTTTTCAGCGCTGGGTGTGCTCTCACCGCCTATGTGCGGCGTGCCACCTCAACAGGAGGTTGACAGTGACACCGTAATGCATGACAGCTCTTCTGCCCTGGAGGGAACCCAGGCTTTTTACGTCAGGGCTCTCCGATAGGCAGGGTGTCGTTTCGCAAAGTGGTGTCAACAGATGCCTCGCTCAGCGGCTGGGGGCGCTCTGTGCGACAGCTCCGCGGTCAGGGGGGCGTGGTCACAGGAACAGCGCAGGCTTCACATCAACTGTTTGGAGCTGTTAGCAGTGTTTTCAGCCCTGAGGCATTTTCGTCGGACCCTGACAGGCCATCATGTTCTGATCAGGACATACAACACAACAGTGGTGTCGTATATAAACAGACATGGGGGGACTCGCTCACTCCCACTGCTAAAACTCTCTCATTCTCTGTTGCTTTGGTCCAGTGTTCATCTTCTGTCACTCAGGGCCACTCACATTCCAGGGCGCCTGAATCTGGGGGCGGACCTTCTATCCAGAGGGGGCCCGCTTGTGAGGGAATGGAGGTTACACCCAGTGGTGTTAGCTCAGATCTGGGAGCGCTTCGGCAGGGCAGCAGTGGACCTTTTTACATCAAAGGAGAATGCTCACTGCCCGCTATTCTTCTCCATAACGGACCGCAATGCCCCTCTGGGGATCGATGCGCTGGCACACTCATGGTCCCCAGCTCTATTGTATGCTTTTCCTCCAGTAGAACTGATTCTGCCTGTCACAGAGAGGGTGCGCCAGCAGGGCCTGTCACTAATCCTGGTGGCCCCTCGTTGGCCGGCGAAGTTGTGGTATGCAGAGATAGTCAGCCTGCTAGCAGGAGAGCCATGGAAACTTCCTCTCCTCAGGAACCTTCTGTCTCAGGCAGGGGGAGAGGTAGTGCACCCGCGTCCCGAGCTGTGGAACTTGCATGCTTACCTGTTGAAAGGTCCAATCTGATAGCTAAAGAGCTTCCCCCGAATGTGATTGATACAATTCAAAGTGCTCGGGCTTCGTCTACGAGAGGCGTATATGCTTACAAGTGGCGAGCTTTTGAGCAATGGTGTCGAGAACGTAAGGTTCTTCCATTTCAGTGCTCCATGGTGGAGGTTTTGTCTTTTCTGCAGGAACTATTAGAAAAAGGCCTTTCCTTCTCTACTATTAAAGTGTACTTGGCGGCTATATCAGCCTGTCATGTTGGTTTTGATGGAGTGTCACCAGGGGCTCATCCGCTGGCAGTACGATTTTTAAAAGGAGTACAACGTCTGCGACCCACTGTGAGGTCCAGTGTTCTGTCTTGGGATCTATTGCTAGTACTTGAGGCCCTCTGTGGGCCTCCTTTTGAGCCAATTGAGTCTATAGATATGAAAATTCTTTCATATAAGACAGCACTTCTTCTTGCTCTAGCGTCTGCTAAACGAGTGGGTGATCGCCACGCTTTGTCCGTGCATCCATCTTGTACGCAGTTTGCTGCTAATGGTTTAAATGTTACTCTAAGACCGAACGCGGCCTATGTACCCAAGGTGGTCTCCACTGATTATAGCTCTATGGTCTTTGACCTTCATAGCCTTTGTCCCCCTCCATTTGCTTCTGAGGAGCAGGGAAAATTGCATAATTTGTGCCCTGTACGTGCTCTACGGGTCTACATGGACCGCACAGTGAATATGCGCTTATGTGATCAACTGTTTGTCTGTTTAGCTAGTCCAGTAAAGGGTAAAGCACTGTCTAAACAGCGGCTTTCCCATTGGATTGTGGAGGCTATTTCATTAGCTTATAGCAGTAAGAGTGTGCCACTGCCTCAGGGTGTGAGAGCGCACTCAGCGAGAGCTATGGCAACATCGTGGGCGCTGTTCAAAGGGATGTCCGTGGGTGACATTTGCACGGCAGCCAGTTGGTCCTCACCGCACACCTTTGTCCGGTTCTACCGACTTGATATAACGACCCCCTCAGTGGCTCATTCAGTCCTCTCTGCGGGGTCCATGATGCAGTAGAGTAGCTACCAGGGTTCTTGTGCCTGACTTTGGTAGATGCTCGGCGGGGCGTGAATATATGTCCCATACAATGTGTTGTACCGAGTGAATCGACTGAAAGGGAACGAATGGTTATGACTATAACCTCGGTTCCCTGAGGGAGAGGAACGAGGTACAACACAATGCTGCCCCGCCTCACAGTTACGCTCGGCGAAGAGCGGCTGTCGAACTGAAGGTCAACCGTGGCGACGATGGTTTATAGGTGTAGGCGGGGCTACACCTACGTCACCACAGGTTTGCCTGCCTTACGGCGTGAATAAAGGTGGCTTCAGCCAGGACACGAGAGGGCGTGATATCCCATACAATGTGTTGTACCTCGTTCCTCTCCTTCAGGGAACCGAGGTTATAGTCATAACCATTCGTTATGAAAATATGACCAAAAGATGACAGATCGAATGTTTGCTGCCCAGTAGTAGAAACGAAAATTAGGTAGAGCCATGCCACCTATCTCTTTTAGCCATGTCTCTTTTAGATCTTTGAAGTAGGGACTTATTCAATTGTGGATGTTTACCTTTCCAAAGGTAAGAAGATATAATTGAGTCTAAAGCACCAAAGTAAGATTTGGGAATAAAAACAGGTACAGACTGAAAGAGAGATAAAAATTTAGGGAGAATACTCATTTTAATGGCATTAATGCGGCCCACCAGGGACATGGACAGTGGTGACCATCGTCCCAAGTCCTTTCTTGTTTGGTTCAACAACCTAATAAAATTTTCTTTAAAAAGGTGTTTGTTTCCTTGTAATTGTAATACCAAGATAGGTAAACTGATTTTTCACTATGTTGAATGGAAAATTGTGCATACCAGTTGTTACTACAGTATTATCTAGCAGAAAAAATTCACTTTTGTGCAAATTTAATTTATATCCTGAAAAATAGCTAAATTCCCTGAGCAATGACAGCACAGGTGGCAGAGAGGAGACTGGATTTGATTAAAAAAAAAAAGCAGACTGTCTGTGTTTCTGCGCCTCTTCTACCGACCGGAGCCACTTCTTCTGTCCAGTAGAGAGAGTTATCCGGAGCCGCGCTGGATACAGGAGAGAAGGCCGGAGTCCACGGTTGTATAACTCGGTCATTACTTCTCTATACTCGGCTCGCTGGCTTAAAACTTCAGGAGCGTAGTCTTCCACTATGCGAACCTGCTGACCGTGGTATTCCAGCTTCCCTCTCCGCCGAGCCTCCCGAATCAGAAGGTCTTTCACCTGGTACCGGTGTCCGTGGAGAATGACGAGCCGAGGTCTCGGTCCTGAAGCGGGTTTGGATGCAGGTATTCGGTGGGCTCTGTTAATCTCCGGCGGGGATGGCAGCGTTTCACTCCCAAACACCTCGCACAGAAACTTGGAGAAGAACTCGGTAGGGAGTCCACCTTCAGTACCTTCTGGAAGACCCAGGACACACAGGTTTTGTCGCCTGCTCCAGCCTTCTAAGTCTACGACTTTGGACGTTAACTTCGAGTTACTTTCCTGAAGTCCGGAGCAGATATTCTCCAACTCCGTCACACGCTGGCTCAGGTCATCTGTAGCGAGTTCTAATGATGGTAAGCGCTGTCCATGGTCCTCTACTTGGCCCTGAATTTGGTCCAGTTTACTTTCTAGTAAACTAAATGAAGATTTAAACTCAGCCGCTAACACATCACGTTGTTTATCTAACAGCGCTGAGATAGCCTCGACTGTTAGAGGGGTCGCAGTGTCGTCTTTTTTCACAGCTTTAACACTCCTGGTAGCCATTATAAATGAAAAAAATATATAACCGTGGGGTAGAGTATAAAGTTATTGTCAACTAAGGATTTAATTTAATATTTAGAGACGAATAAGGGAGAGTGAAGAAATTCGAAACTGTCGGAGCACCTAACTAACACGTCCTACTCCATGTGGCTGCTAACCGGAAGTGAGGCGAGCAAATTTTTTAAAATAAATTTCAAATTAATAAACGAGTGAGGTCCTCTGATGTACAAGTAGTACGCATGTGATTTGTATTCTGAGCATCACATGATCACAAGTAAGCCAAATGTTTGTCTCTCAGTAGCCCCGTCCTGCCTTCACACAAACGCACTAACAAACACTGCTCTCTCTGGATTCTTTTCAAAGGTAAAGTGTAGGTTAATATAAGGCCCAAACACTGAGACATCAGTCTTGTTGTCATAGTGTGTAACGGGCCCACTTGCTTTCCTAAGGATTATTAAGGCCCAAGCACTATTGGGTGCGCAGGACCCTCTTGTTTTACCAAAGATTATTATTTTTCTTCCACCTTTTTGGGCGACTTAACATGCTCAAAAACTCATAAACTGGCAGACAGGTTGGAATCTGAGAGCCTGGGGCCCTCAGGGCCCTCACATGAGATTTTGCTGTGTAGCTCATACACACTTGCATGTATGCATGTACACACGTTAGAGAGGTTCCTTGTTGAAGTTTCTCTACAGGTCAGTATTTCCATTAGTGTGTGCGTGTGTGAAAATCAGCCTACACAGTAGCCCCCTCACTCTAATGGAAACACTGCTCTGTCGGGATTCTTTTCAAAGGTAAAATGCAGTATTTGTATTTTAACTTTAAATTTTGTATAATATATATGAATATTGGAATCATTGGAGTTTCCATTATTTCTTATGGGGTAATTTGCTTTATGAGTCTTTTGATATACATGCATGCTTCCGGAACAAATTATGCTCGCAATCCAAGGTTTGACTGTATTTTTTTTCCAAGTGATCCGAAATATTAGAACATTTGACATTATTCGTTGCCAAGGTGTGTTCCCTTATAGATTTATTTATTGAAACATTTAATATATTTAATGGCTACATTTGGTTTGAGCCTAAATTTCTTGTCTTGAACCCCCCCTCTGGACCCCTTTCTTGGCACATCTCCCTCATATACCCATCCTGAAGTTCCACTTTTTTTCGCTAGAGGTTTTCTAGTGTCTGTCGTTTTAATTATGTCTTAGCATTTCACTCTTGTTAAATATCCGAGTTTATATTTAGAATTCTGCCATGAGTTTTCATGCATCTCACAATGGTTATTAATTCTGCACCTACATTCTATATATATTTATTTTTTTTATTAATTCTTGACATCTGTTTAATTCTAGGTGAATGCTACAGCTTGTGCTATTCCACGCACCATTATTGCACTTTTGGAAACTCATCAAACAAAAGTGAGCATACAATACATGATGTCTGTCACCATCCCCCTTTTTTTTGTCACTTTCCAACTGGTCACTAGGGTTCTCCCATATTAAGGCTATTACTACCAGTCAGTGAGGGCCAAATACTATCAGATGCATCTTTTCGAATTGCTAGCTAATGCACCCTTGGGGCAGTGTAGCGTAATCGGAGGACAGTGCTATCTGCTCCTTCTGTTTGCATTAGCTTGCATCTGCCCATGATTGGCTTTTGGGTCATGATTGCTGTGAGGATGCTAAGTGCCTTCCATCCCATCCCGCTGAGATAGCCTGGCCAATCAGCTCTCTCTAAGACCCTGGCTGCGGGAGGCTACAGCATCACCCAGGAATTGAACTAGGTTCTAAATAGAACCTCCGGATGATAGGGCGGGCACTTTACCACTGCGCCACTCACACATTGAAGTTCTGAACGCACATACACACATTCTGCGGGCATGAGTTTTCAGGCCTAATATAAATTTACTTTATTTGGGTAAATAATTGTCATTATTATCAAACAGCTTTGTTTCATTAATACACTTTTTCAAAAACTCTAACCTTAAATTGAGACTTTATGATTCTCTTCTGTTTTCTGTTTTAGGAAGGAACTGTACATGTTCCAGAAGTTTTGCAGCCTTACCTGGGCTTAGACGTGATTAAAAAGCCTTTATACACTCCACTGAAATACATCGGACCAAATCAGCCCAACCGTACATCTCATTCGATTTCTAAAAGTTCCAACTAACATTAATTTTACAATAATGTTAATGTGCTCATTTTAAATATATAAATTTTATTTCATACTTGTATTTTAAAAGCCACAATAAAGGCTCTTTCACTCAACAGGTAACAGGTTTGAAAATCTATTTCTTCTTTTACCAGAGTTCGTGGCTCAGCCTATTCTCAACACTGTTTATTCTGGGTTCAGTTAATGTTCTGCTTCTCCAGGTCCTTTAGAGAGTTGCAGATGTTCGTGTGAATACGGACATATGGTTGCTTTGCAGTTGTTTGTACTGTATTTACTGTACAATGGTGATTCCTATTGACATGGCAGAGGATTGTGTGAAATTGGAAAATGAGTATTTTGCCATTTCAGCTTTTAGGAGTAGGCAAGGTTGAAATGTTACTAGTTATACACTGTTGAACTGAAGTCACAAAAATGTAGTTAAAAGTAACAGCACAAAATGTTCACATAGCCACACGTTACCATAATTTGAACAGTAAATTCCTTTTCCCTTTTCAGGAAGGGTTTGAACTCTAAATGTTAACGCATGACGTGGGGAATACTGTATGGTTAAAGTCATCAGATATTGATTAGCTTGAAAAAAAAATGTGGCATGTGTTTCAATTATAATTTGCACTTGAGTTGCAATTATTGGTTTCTGCTTCCAGTCAGAAAGCCCGTTGTCAGAGAGTACACCAACATTTATGCCATTTTTTCAGTAACTTCTATGTTTTGGACTATTTTCCATTCACAGTGAAAAGTTAGAAGAGGGGCTACCTGAGTGCTTGTTATTTATTTCAGTCAGTTTTACAGTGGGCTGATGGACAAAAAAAAAGTGAACCTGCTCAAAGTCAACTTCCATACCAGTTTACAATGATTATAATGCATTGAACCTACAAACTCTAACCCTTTACTCCAAAAACAAATTCATCTTCCAATGTTTTGATTGAGCTACAATGCAAAATACGAGGGTGGGTCAAAGATTATTTGCACTCTGGATATATTAAAACATCTGTTGGCCACAATGTCTTATTTACATTTACATTTAGGCATTTGGCAGACGCTCTTATCCAGAGCGACTTACATTTTTATCTCATTATACATCTGAGCAGTTGAGGGTTAAGGGCCTTGCTCAAGGGCCCAACAGTGGCAACTTGGTGGTTGTGGGGTTTGAACCTGGGATCTTCCGAACCGTAATCCAACGCCTTAACCACTGAGCTACCCCTGGCCCTCTTATCAGTGTTCTCCAGCTACTACAGTATCTCCCTTGTGGGTAGACTTGTGATTTGCACAAAAGATGGCAGAATGCAGGGATTCATATTAAGAAACAAAATGTTTATTTTCTTTTACTTATTTTTTTTGTGGTCTGAGGGTGTACCTGGTGCTGATACAACTCATGGGAGAGCAAACGCCCATTTATGGATATTTTCAAACAAATAATTTGGACTGATAATTTAACCAGTGTGAAAGTTGACGAGACATGGATTCATCACTATAAGCCTGAGAGTAAACGGCAGAGTATGGAATTAAAACATCCTCAATTCAACAGCCGCCAAGCATTAGCTGATGGATTGATCCTTATATTATCAGGAGAAAGGATTCAATAATCAACAGTGCTTGTTACAGTGAAATGCTTATTAAACAACTGAAACTTCTGCTTAAAAGCAGAGGACTACTATTCAAGGGCTTTGCGATCTTGCATGATTATGCACATCTGTACACATGTGCCCACATTGTCAACGCTGCATAAACTTTGTTTGAGGTATTAAATCATCCTCCCTGTATTTCTGATCTCATTGTTTGGTCCACTGAAAGCAGTTCAACGAGGATGAAGATTTACTTCTGATGAACCGAAGACAGCAATGCATTTGTACATTTTTAATGAGGGAATACGAAAGCTTGTTGACCAGATGGACAAAGTGAAAAGCAGGGAGATTCTGTCCAAAAAAAATATTTTATTTTCTAAAAGTTAACAAATTCCACAGCCAGAGTGCGGATAATTTTTGACTCAATGATTCTCAGGTCTGGTAAAGTAAGAGCCAGTAATTATTAAATATTTTGGGATAAAATTGTGTATGGATGATAACTTTACATCATACAAATCTAGTGTCCATTATTTTACATAAACCGTAGGTAATAAATTGCACCTATTTTGAAAATGTAAAGATTACTACAAGTCTCTAATTCAAAATTGAGAGGTTTTCAAACCTAGACTTTAGTCATACATACTGTACTTGTATTGGCAAAAATGTATTAAGAATAAAAATGGTCAGGACTGAAAAATTAATCTATTTACTGAGTGGAATTTGAACCAGTTCCAATGAAAGCACCACCTCTGACAAAGGGAATTGTTAAATGGGTTTCCAGAGTTGGGATCATCTTGTGATTCATTGCTGGAGACTACATTGAGTAGAACATTTTATATAGCAGAAGTTACTCTACCAACATGTACAGTTTAAACAATGTCAATTAATAAAATTATGCCCATTTTGCATTACTTTTGGTACAGCCCTTGCAGTTGGATTAACTTTTATGTTGGGTGTTTGTTTCTGTTAATACAGGCATCTATTATAGGCATATAGGCATCATTATTAATAAAAGTAGCCTTTTTACATTGTTTAAATTTTTTTCCAGTTTATATCATAGTACAAATGCCAAGGTGCATACAGCTACATCTTAGTAGCTTCAAATCAGTGTGTTGCATGCAGATAGCTTGGTATACACTGAACATCTAATAACATTAAAACCTCTAGCCCAGTTTTTTTCAGGTGCCCTTTGTGGCATCAAAACAGCTCTGATTTGTGGGTGCATGGACTCCACAAGACTTCTGCAGGTGTGTTGTGTTATCTGGCACAGATGCTTAATTAGATTTAATAATCTAATTAATAATTTAAGGCCAAGTCAACTCTTTGAACTTTGTCATAATCCTTAAACTATTCATGAACATTTTTTGTAGTGTAGCATTGCTCATGTTCTGATGCTCATATGCCCATTTTAGTTGCTTAATCGGGGGTCAGCATTGGCAATCTGAACAGCCTGCAGATATGCAGCACTGTTCGTTCTGACACCTTTCTTCAGAAATCAGCAGTAACCTGTTTTAGCAATTTGTGCTACAGTAGATCTTTAAAGGGATCAGATCAGACAGGCTATCCTTTGCTCTCCATACATATTATTGTCCTAAGCATTGGTACCAGGGCCTAACTTTTTCTCCCTCATTCACACCAGCACCACTGGCAATCACCCACCCTTAGCTCTAGTACAGGGGTGGCGAACCTGTTTGCCTTATGAGCCAAAAAAAATTAATCTATCACTGCAAAGAGCCACACAACAGATGTGCAAACAACAGAATCACAACTTATACACTTAATTACAGAATACCCCTATCTCGCCTACGTGGTTTCGCTCGGTGGCCGTAAGTACGGTTCATTATGATTCACCGCGAGTTTTTGGCGCTGTGAGTCTTTCCGCGCGAAAAATTAAACGTGTTTAATTTTTTTGCCGGTCCTTGCGGAAGTCCTTACAGAACTTCACGGAGCGACAGCGGAACGATGGATTTTAATCAGCCTACCTCCTTTTATTTGACTCAGTGGGACAGTTGGTTTCCACAATCTTTTGGCTTGTATTCAGTTGTGGCTACTCGTAGTAAATCTTTTACGTGTGACAGTAAAAGCAGAGCGATGCTTTGATTTCACTTGTTTCAGTGTCAAAAAAAGGGATTCACAGATGTAAGTTCACCCATACATTGACAGTAGTTTGAGTGGAGCCTGTTTGACATTGGGATATCTCTCAATCGGCACAATCTTCCAAAACTCCACGGTTCGTTCCTTCCATTCAGGCAAAAATGTTCTGTGCTCATCTTCGTATTTGCGCTTAGCTGTACGCTTCCCTGACTCTGCCATGATGATTGACAGGCTACTAACGAACTTCGTCAATCGTGTTAGTCTATGTTAAATCACGCGAGAGGTTGTGTGAAAAAAAATTATTTAAATACATACCCCTTTATTGGAAAATTATGTTTTGACATTTTAAAAATAATTTGCAAGTGTAAACACAGAACGTGGGTAGATTGAAGAGCCGCAGACGAGCAGTGAAAGAGCCGCGGGTTCGCCACCCCTGGTCTATAACAACAAATGAATTGAAATAAATGAGCGTGATGTTTGTGCAACAGCGTGACAAACATTACCTCTCCTTTTATGAACTGCACAAGTAGTGGTGGTTATTAAATGCTAGCTAACTGGGTAAGGGTGTTACAAGGGAGTCTGTAGCTCTGTCGAGAAGCCCCTGTCTGCAGCCTGCAGATCGGGGCGGGGCTGAATCTGGGGCGGGGCTGCACGTGTCGCCCCGCCCACATGGTTTCTCATTGGTTGTAAGGAAAGTAATGACGTCGTGCAACGTTCCTCCCACAACTCCTCTCATTGGTTAGTGAAATGGATTGAAGTCGCTGCCACAATAAACAGGAAGTGCCGTTGGAAACAGTATTTAGGAATTACACATTTTAGCTTTCAAATGCGTAAAAATCTCAGTTAAGTTTTTTTTAAAAATGTATGCTCATGACTGGTTACATTTACAAGCAAGACTTCCGCTGGTTAGTTCTCCCATTTCTGGCAACCCGTGACTAAAAATTAAAATGTCAACCAATCGAGTTTATTTACAGCTTTTTTTTAATATTATTAATAAAATACATAAATGTGGAATATTCTCAGCAAAAGTATCCACTATCCATATGTTATTAAATTAATAAATAGAAAAGGGTTGTTAAACATTTATAAATACAAACATTTATGACACATGAATGAATTATGATGACACATTAATGAATTTCACTGTTATTTATTTATGTAGAGTGGCTTGCAAAAGTATTCGGCCCCCTTGAACTTTTCCACATTTTGTCACATTACAGCCACAAACATGAATCAATTTTATTGACTCAGGGGGCTGAATAATTATGCACACCCCACTTTTCAGTTATTTATTTGTAAAAAATGTTTGGAATCATGTATGATTTTTCGTTCCACTTCTCACATGTACACCACTTTGTATTGGTCTTTCATGTGGAATTCCAATAAAATTGATTCATGTTTGTGGCTGTAATGTGACAAAATGTGGAAAAGTTCAAGGGGACCGAATACTTTTGCAAGCCACTGTATATAGAAAACAAGCCCTCCTTTCATGCACCTTGTGCTGAATCATTTTACTCACAGAAACAAATCCTAACATTTTGCTCTTTTAAAGTACAAGTTAAAATCACTACATTAAAAATTACTTCTACAGCACAATTTAAATAATTTGATACTAAAACCAATGATCTATGCAAACATGCACAAAACAGTATTAAGCAATAAGGGACAGTGTGAGCAGTATTTAAAAGACTACTGCAGCAATTGCCCTTTCTGCACATACATTTACATTTACATTTAGGCATTTTGCAGATCCAGAGCGACTTACTTTTTTTTTTATTTTTTTTTTATCTCATTACACATCTGAGCAGTTTAGGGTTAAGGGCCTTGCTCAAAGACCCAACAGTGGCAACTTGGTGGTTGTGGGGTTTGAACCTGGGATCTTCCGAACCGTACACCAATATGCCACAGTTGGTGCATTATAACATCAAAAAACAGTTCCAGTTGGCAGTGCACCATGATGGTGAGTTTAACAATTTAGCTTTTGTCACTTTAGTTTGTTTACTATGGTGCCAAACCAGCCAGTAATGCTCTGTGCATGATTTTTAAGTATGTCAGTGTATGTGTGATTTTTAAGTATGTCTGATTTTAAAGTATGAACACTTCAAGATATGGTACCAGTAATCATTTGAATAAATAAATGTAAAAGCATTTAAAATAATTTATTTTTCAAGGTAGATTGTGGCCTTCCACGACAACATTTCAGCAACAACTGTGGCATCCCACCTTCGTCGCTTGTCTGTTGTTTATTAACAATTTCCCTCTGGGATTAGTAAAGTTCTTTAAATCTTGAATCATTGTTCTGATGGTAAGTTTATAGAGCTGATGTTTTTTTTTAACTCGATTTTGATCCAGTATAGAACAAATGTATTTGTAATGTTTACAATTCCAGTATTCCCTGAGTTTTGCAACCGCAGGGGACTTTGATTTTACAGAGGTGAGTAAAAACTCAAATGCATATTTGCCATAGAAATAGAAAGTAATTAGAAAGTATGATTTTTTCCCCTCAGACAGACATGCCTGGTATTAGGAGATGGTGTTTGCTTCTTTTGGAGAATTTCACCTTAAGGTTTATTTCTCTACATTTTATGAACTAGCACTAAACTTTTTGGTGAGGTGTCGCTTTTACATTATATATACTAGGCCTGTGCAATATAATAAAAATTATTCAAGTATTGTAAATGTACATATTGCGATATGTAACAATCGCGTCAGTTTGTAATCTATTTAGGGTCATGAACAAAAGCACAACGAGAGGAACTTTTGTATGTTTAATAAGAATCAGTCATTTTTTTTATTTTAAAGGCATAGCACTTATTATTTTGAAATCTTTTATTTACATAGTATAAACATACCTCTCCTTTACTACATTTCATTAGAGGTCTGAAGAAGAAAGACGTGCAACAAAGAGACTCTAGAGGCAAATTGAAAATAATGTAATTTAATTACACTTAATATGACTTTTTTTTGTCGTATTTTCTTAACATATGTAGAATTACATGTCTTCTCTGCTATCCTTTTTAGGCACAAAAGGCAATCATGACTCCTGAGTTGCAACTTTTGGATGTAAGTCTCTTAAGTGCTGTAATACTGTCCTGTTTCATTTAAGCAAATGAAGGGTTAAAACTATTCCATATACTTTCCAGTTACCCCTGGAGATGTTGGAAGTAGTGCTACAGGATGGAGATGCTGCCTACATGAATCTTTCGCTTACTTGCAGTTGCTTTAGTGCAGTTGTGAACAGGACCCAGTTCAGACAGAAGGCACACTATGCATGGTTTGACAATAAGCATCTGTCCTTTTTTTTATGTAATTTTGCTTATTGTATTTTTAAAGCTGTATCATGGCTAACAATCCTAGATGACTTCTGCTTTGTGTGTGTGTGTTTTTGACTACAGGTGTTGTGAACTGGGAAAAATGGAGTGAAACATCAAGGGCTGAATTACGAGTGCCTTTTGAAATTAAAGAATGCAAAATGTGTAAAATGTTATTCACGACCTGCTTCGGTTATTACGGAAATGGGAAACGTGTTTGCCTCAGAGGATTTTATGATGGCACAGAGGACCCAGACTGCTGTTTCACGTGCCATTATTAGATTGGGAGGGAGAATTAATGCTTGACCACAGAGAGATGTATAAATACCTGCTTTCTGCTCTATCAGAAATAACTGTGAACAGTATAAATAAATAAATAACAGTGAAATTCATTAATGTGTCATCATAATTCATTCATGTGTCATAAATGTTTGTATTTATAAATGTTTAACAACCCTTTTCTATTTATTAATTTAATAACATATGGATAGTGGATACTTTTGCTGAGAATATTCCACATTTATCTATTTTATTAACAATAAAAAGGGGGGAAAAGCTGTAAATAAACGCGATTGATTGACATTTAAATTTTTTAGTCACGGATTGCCAGAAATGGGAGAAAAACAGCGGAAGTCTTGCTTGTAAATGTATGTAACCTTGAACCACAAACAAGTAATAAGCGTACATTAAAAAAAACTTAACTGAGTTTTATACGCATTTGAAAGCTGAATAAATAAGCATTTCAGCGTTTGTATAAAATGTATAATTCCTAAGTATTGTTTCCAACGGCATTTCCTGTTTATCGTGGCAGCGACTTCAATCCATTTCACTAACCAATGAGAGGAGTTGTGGGAGGAACGTTGCACGACGTCATTACTTTCCTTACAACCAATGAGAAACCATGTGGGCGGGGCAACACGTGCAGCCCCGCCCCAGATTCAGCCCCGCCCCGATCTGCAGGCGGGTTATTGGCTCTGTCCACCGTTTTAGGGAACATGTTTGCAGGACTTTTCCCTTCTTTTCTGGAGGGCTTTTATTTCACTAAAAACGATCTAATATGGATATCCACATAATTATGGATTATTATATTTGATATATAAAAAAAAACAGTTTTTAAAGAAAATATATTAAGTAACAGATGATATTAGGTTTACATTTCAAATTAGATAAAATGCTGATTTTACAACAGCAAAACATACCTTGTTTTTTGTTTTCTGATTAATAAAATATTTTATTTATCCTCCTTATTATTTTTTTTTACTTTTGTATTTGAATATGCTGTGATGTTCTGTGCATACTGTCTGTATAGATTTTTTAAAAATACATTCTCACCCTATCATGACCTTTTGTCTTTTGTACTACTAATATCCTGGTTTCAGTTTATTTACCATTAAAAAAATATATGTTGCCTTATGGTTCCAAGCATTGTCACCAATCTTTTCACATTTAATTTTTTTTTATCTCAAAGCACTTGTTTAATCAGCTACCTATGGACTTTTTAATGAATATGAGTTGTTGTTATTCAGCCTGTTCTATCTTTTTAAAACTTTGAGCACCCGCCCCTTTAAGCGTCTCTGTACGGCCCTGCTCAGGAGGCAGTGTTATGATCTGAGGTTGCTTCAGTTAATCAGGCTTAGGCTCAGCAAGGTTATGTGGCAATTATAACAATTTGAATCCATTTAAATGTCCACGTTATCAGATCAATGGATTTTTTTTTTTATTTCCTTCAGGTCACCGGCATATTTCAGGACTCAAATTGTGAAAGCGTGGTTCTGTGAACATGAGGAATTTTATTTTTTTATTTTTTATTTTTTGTTGAGAAATGAGGAATCAGTTTATATAACGAAATCGGGAAAGTTATGCGACGCGTTCAGTGGGCCGTACACAATCGTCCAGTAGGCGGTACTGTTGAGTTATCGTGTACTATCAGTCTTAACTCGTAGAAGAAGAAGAAGCGGATCAACGAGTCGAGGGGGGAGAAAAAAAAGAAAAGATCCCGTAGTAAATTTCCGTCGAAGCTGAGGGTCGGTTCGCTTTATGCAATCATGTCGCAGCAGCAGCCTCCGGCAGCAAACACGCCGGCGGTTCTTCAGCAGCCTCAACAACAACAGCAGCAAGATTTTGACCCGGTTCATAGGTTTAAAATGCTGATTCCACAATTAAAGGAGAGTTTGCAGGTTTGCTCATGCCTAAACTAAATTGACATATATACTGCACATTAACTGTGGTGTGCATTCGTATTTACAAAGAGATTTTTGTAGAAGCACCTTAAATCACCTTCGACTGACTTTTGTGCTTTTGTTTCAGAATGTAATGGCAATTGCTTCCCAGAATTTTGCACACAATACTGCTATTGATAACGGGATGTAAGTACACGTGTTTTTTACTTGAATAACTAAATATGTTTAATGCATATTGTTAACGAAGTCGAGTATTTGTACTTCAGAATTTGACAGATTATACCTGTTGGAAGCTTCTGATATATAAATAACGTTACAACAAATGATTTGCGTATTTGTGCTGTCCTGGTTCAGTAATTAATTGGTTCCCAAAGTGTTAAAAATTTAAGCCTTCTGTATGTGTACTTATTTAAGTATAATTGAAATGATTACCTTTGTTAAGGACAAATGTAAGTGCCAGGATTTTCGAGTATGGACATGGCGATAGATGACGAGGTTGGAGGTTAATGTCCTCAAGATTAAGTGAAATGCATGCCACTTGTAGTCTTAAGATGTTCTGAACATGAAGTTTGTCTGTACTTCGTTTTAGTGCAGTGAGGGCAGAAAAGCCACTCTCACCAAGGTAAGTCGTTGAGGACAGTAAAGTTGTCTAAAAATCCATCATTGGTTGTGTTGATGTTCATTTTCAATGCTTCATTTGTGACAGTCTGTAAACTTCTAATGACACAAGTGAAACCCAGCTAATCATATTTTGTCTTTGTCATTGCTTTTTATGAAGTTTTCCTCAGCTGAAGAAGATTGGGCTTCACTTCACATTAGACTTTCCCCACCCATTCTTAGTTTTTTTCCCCCTATATATTCTTAACTGTTTTGCTAAACTAAAGACACTTCTCATTTTTATATGTAAACTGGCAAAGGCTGAAATATCTTGTAATGAAGTACAGCATTTAAAATACATTGAGGTTTATTATATTTCTTGCTACTATGCACAACAAGGGGGTGGCATGTTACACTGGGTTGTATTGCCTCACTTCTACAAGCTCGCCGGTTCGATCCTGAAACCAGGATACGGACTGTGCAGCTCTTCTGTCCATTTCATGAAGATGCTTACAGAAGATAAAAGAACAAATGCCTTAGAATGCAGTGTCTTGTACATAAATGTTTCTCTCACATAGCCCAGGCTTTCTAAATGATGGATGCATTTTTCTCAATATGGTAGTAACCAGTTAGTGAACAACTGATCAGTTAAGATAATGGTATCTTTGAAATCCATTTACATCCTAAAAAAAAAAAAAAATCCTGTTCTCATACATGTTTTCCCCTTTATGCATCAATATACATCATTATTAAAGCCAAGCTATGACCTAGTTTTAATTACTTAGTTATTGCCTATTTTCCATTTTAGAAAGAGTAATGATTCCACAGTTCAGCGATTTGACAAGAGTTTGGAAGAGTTTTATGCCCTCTGCGATCAACTGGAGCTCTGTCTGGTAAATACCTTCTATCAAAATCCATCTTTAATAAATTTATACAGCAAGTATTTATCCAGTGGTCCCCAACCACCAGGCCACGGACTGGTGTCAGTCCGTGGGTCATTTGGTACCAGCCCGCACAAATACTGAGTTTAAAAACCTTTTTTTTTTTTTTTTTAATAAAAAAAACCACTTGTCTAAATCATGATTTCATACATCAAAAATTAAGCTCACAAGCTAGCAAAAATGAGTAACAAACAAACGTCTTTTGAGAGTGTCTTTGTAAAGGGCAAAAGCCCAATGAGGACACAGGAAAAAAAGAGCCTATGACTTCCAAGAAAAAGAAAGCTGCATTTAAAAGACATCAGGAGTCCTACTTTAAAATACATGTTTTACGCTACAGGTGATTCTCACCCAATAAAGCCGCTGTGCATAATATGTGGCAAGAGGGTGGCAAATGAGGTTATAAAGCCTTCAAAACTGCTTCAGCACAAAAAATACCAAGCACCTTGGATTAAAAGACGAGCCTTTTGGATTTTTTTAAAGGAAAAACGTGAAAAAGAACAGAAGCAATTACTGAAGGCCACCACATCCATCAAATGCAAGTGCGCTGAGGGCACCATACCTATGGGCTAACTGCATTGCTAAGATGAAGAAACCTTTTACTATCGGTGAGGAATTAATCCTGCCCGCCGCTAAAGACATTTGCTGTGAACTTCTAGGAAAGCCTGCAGTTAAAACGATAGCACAGGTTCCTCTTTTGGTTAGCACTATTACTTGGTGAATTGACTATATAGTAGAGGGCATTGAGACAGTTGCTGGAGAGGATTAACAAGTTACCGTGGTATGCAATTCAGGTAGATGAATGTACTAATATTGACAACAAGGCAATTTAGTTTTTAGCCGTTTCTATGCCGGTCCGTGAAAATATTGGTTTACATTAAATGGGTCCACAAAAAAGGTTGGGGATCGCTGTATTAAACTACCAGTTAAAGTCTGTACACACCTACTTATTTGAAGGGATGTTCTTGATTATTAATATTTACTTAATTGTGGAACTAAACTGAATGGTTCAAAAATATGAAACATTGCATAGAAGTATACGGTAAGCAACAAATAAAGTGTAAACTTTGGTTTCTATTTGACATTTTATACTTTTGATGTCCTTGGTATTGAGGCAACACTATGTAAAATGTGTCCCACGGTTAAAGCTAATGATGGTCTAACTTAATATTAGTGTGCAACCTTTGTGTGGCCAGGAAGGTTGCTCACTTTAATATGTTATCATTAGATTTAATTGAGGAACACATTTTCCATAGTGCTTCAACAACTTTTATGCAGTCACATGTATTTCCTTCAAAAGTTGCGTTAGTTTTTTAGTTCTTGTGTTGATGCCAGCGAGTCAAACCACTCCATAAAGTTTTTGCCAGCACATTACAAATGCCTTCAGTAGGGTTAAGGTCTGGAGTGCGTACTGGCCAAATGATGTGTAAAAATTGTCTCATGCTCCCAGAACCACTCTTTCACAAATTGAGAAATATTGGTGTCCCATATTAAAACTCATTTAGTACATTTCAGGTCACTAGCTGCCATTTACTACTGCCGGGTTACTAGCTGTTGTTGCCACATAAAATTGCTGAGCCTAGACCTGACCAACTGAAACCTCCCCAGATAACAACACTGTCTCCAGAGGCTTGTACACTGGGCACTATGCATGATGGGTACATCGATTCATGCACTTCCCTTCTTACTCTGCTAAACCCATCACTCTGGAATATGGTTAATTTGAACTCACCAGACCATGTGCCCCCCCCCCCCCATTGTTAAAGTTACATAAAGTAATTTTTCTTTTCTGATTAGTGTCACTAAGTGGGGTTTCTTTTGACCACACAGTTGTTTAGTCCCAACTCTGTGAGACATCGTGTGTGGAAATGCTTTTATTTTTACTATTCTACCTTCCATTTTTTATTTTATTTTTTTTTACAATGCATCTTTACCAAGCTTTAAGTGATCACCAATCATTGTTATTCATTAATTCTTTCCAGTTACATTTCCATTACTTATTAAAAAATTGATAGTTCAGACCTATCCTTAAAGGTTTTTATAATGTGTCAAAGTTCATAAAACAGTTTCAGGAGTTTAAGCAATTTCTAGTATTGACAAACACAGTAAAATATTTTCTACAACTACACGTCTTTGGATTGGAAAGACAGTCTCACTCCACCAGTTAGGGTTAAAGTAATTGTTGCCAGCTGAAATGTATTAATCACTGCACTAAACAGTGAATTTTGTGTTCTTGACTTGTAGAATACAGTTAGAAAGAAGAAAAAAAAACCTTTGTTGTGTACAAGCACTTGACTGATAATGTAGGAATATCCGAATAAAAATGAATGTTACTTATTTTTATACATTTCTATATTGACAATGTTAAACCAAAGTTCACCTAATAAGTCATCATTTGTGTCTTTTAGCGGCTGGCCCACGAGTGTCTTTCTCAGAGCATCGACAGTGCCAAACACTCACCAAACCTGGTGCCTACAGCAACCAAGCCAGATACAGTGCAAACAGAGTCTTTGTCTTACTCTCAATATCTCAGCATGATCAAATCTCAGATTTCTTGTGCTAAAGACATTCATAATGCTCTACTGGAATGCTCCAAGAAAATAGCAGGAAAGAGTCAACAGCAAGGCATCCTTTAATGGTGGTCAATTTCAAGTGTTTGCTTCAACTTCATGCAACTTGATTGTCCTTAGAAGATTTTCCTGGTTTAGATTGAGATTGTAAATCAAAATACCACAACGTTTGTATGCACAAGTGTGAAATTGGGCAGGTTTGGAGATTAACAATGCAGACACTTATTGACTGCTTAATCAAATTGATTGTGTGCAATGACCAAGACTTTAGAATGTGTTTATTTCTGAGCTTGGCCAAAATAAAGTCTGTAATTTAACAGCAACATCTTCAACCCTGGTCACTACTTCAGATGAGGTTTACAGCTTAGTATATTTGCAGATGCACACCAAATTTAACCGTGTTTTGAACTGTAGAATGATGAGACACCTGTGTTTCCCAGAAACTATCACATCACCTTACCATAACACAGATAAGTGGTTCTTGCCCACTGTTGTCCTCAATTTGGAAGCAAATAATTGTATAAGATGCCTTATGTGTGCTTTAGCATTAAGTATTCTCTTCACTGGGGCTAAGAGGCCCAAAGCGGTTTCAGTATGACAGTGCCCTGTGCACAAAGCAAGCTCCATAGAGTAATTTTACCAAGACTGGTGTAAAACTCCTTGTGAAATCAATTTGAAAAAGCGAACATAAATGTTTTGCTTCAAAGCTCAGTAATTGTGGCTAAATAAACCCAAGTCCATGCAAGCAATGTTACAAAATCTAACTTAAAGCCTTTTCATAAAATACAGGTTGTAAGAGACCAAAACATCCATTCCAAAACTAACGCCATTAACAGAAGAGGTCAACTCTCATAATAAAGTATTTAGTTGAGGCTATGTACCTCAAAGGGTGCTCCCTGCTCACTTCGCTGGGAATATTGAGGTGCATTTCAATCGAAGTATACTGCTCAGGGTATTCAGCCATGTTGAGTATTCCAAACTGAAGGAAGTAAAACTGCTCAGTTCAAAGGGAACGGTGTAGTCAGAAAAGGGAATGAAAAATTTCCCATAAGTCATTGTGTATCATGTGGGGGGAAAAAAATGGAGCTCTAGAAATATTTATTATATATTTATTATTGTGTTGACATCGTATTAATAGGACACAATCATCTGAATTTGAATTTTTTTTGTATATATATATATATATATATATATATATATATATATATATATATATATATATATATATACACACACACACACCTCTCTCTTATATAATCTGTATAATATTTAATTAATTTACATGTTTTAATAGTGTATGTTCTATAACGGTATCTGTTTTTGTTTCAATAAATATTAAGGAACTTCAGGCTGATTGGAACACACCAAATATCACCGTTCAGGACATCATGCAATGTCACCAGTATGGAGCAGCATCAGTTCCTTCGTGCATTATCCTTGATGCGTTCCAATTGGCCTTTCAGCCATGTTAAGTGTGATTCCAAACCAAAGGGAGCAAAAATGTTCAGTTCAAAGGGAACTACGAACAGTGTAGGGAACAACAAAACATCGGGTCTTCACTTCCCTGGAAAAGGGTGAAATGAAAAAAAAAAAAAAAAAAAAAATGGAGCTTGAAAAAATTTATAAATTTTTTATAAATTTAATAGGACACAATTTATTTAATCGCAGTGGTTACGTGCTTGCCCTATCATCCGGAGATCGCGAGTTCGATTCCTGGGTGATGCTGTGATAGAGTTAATTGGCCGAGCTCCCTTAGGAGGGAGGGATGAGAGGTACTTAGTACTCTCACATTAATTACGGTTCTACAGCCAAAAAAAAAAAATTTACAAGTTATGCACTTTTCAATAGCATATGTTTTATAATGGTATCAGTTTTTGCTTCAATAAATATTCAATATTTAATGTCTGTGGTGTGAAATTTCCAATGCAGCAGCAACGATATCTGAGGTGCCTGTTACCATGGTAAGGCATGGAGGAAGTGACGTCTGTGGTTTTAAAAGGTATATAACTTGTAAAAAAAATTTCTTTTGATTAATTTATCAGATGTCCTTACATGGAGTCATTTATAAAAAGATATTATGGAGAATATTTACAGGTTACTGGCCTATTTATTATAAATGTTTTAGTGATTAAATACACATACAGCATATTTACACACACCAGTATTATTGTAAATATGCGGTCCTGGACAATTATGAATGGTGTATGCATATGAATGGTGTATAGGGGTAGCTCAGTGGTTTAGGACATTGGACTACGGTTCGGAAAATCCCAGGTTCAAACCCCACAACCACCAAGTTGCCACTGTTGGGCCCTTGAGCAAGGTCCTTAACCCTCAACTGCTCAGATGTATAATGAGATAAAAATGTAAGTCGCTCTGGATAAGAGCGTCTGCTAAATGTACGGTGAAGGAAGTTTCTCTAGACAAAACTCCATAGGTGTGTTCAGATCAGCCTGAAGTACCCTGCAGTACTCACTGTACATGTATACAAATATAAGTATACAACATTATTAAACATATATTTTTAAATGAACGAAAAAATAGCATGTCTCCTTCAAAACCACTGTGGTTGAGAAAGTTCCATAAGTAGGTGTGTAACTGTGTGAAAGTAAACAGAACATTTCTGTGGTCTTTAAGACAATATTCCTTGAATAGATAAAAGGTACCAAAAAAAAAAAAAAGTACAAACTTTCACATCATAAGGCCAAAATTACCTTGAATTATATTGAAGATGATTGTATCTCTAAATGGCTTCTTTTGCAGTTAAGGCATTCAACATGATTCTGTGAAAGAAATTACTCAGGATTACTTCACCATCAGGAAAATTTACATGCAAGGTCAATATTACAATTATTGTAGTTGTAATATAATCAGCATGTTACTTGCATGCAATGTTAAATCATACACTTTAAACCACTCATCTGTGAGGTAACACGTTCCCTGAACTATGTTCTTATCCATATCCACATTTTTTGAGATAACTAATTAGTCATTAATGGCTTACACTGAAATTATGTTTAGATTTTTTGGTTTTCAGGGTGGCAGACTAAGTCAGTACAGACATCTAAAACCTTCTTAACTAGAAAATAGGCATGTATGTGAAGAGAGAAAGTGTGAAAGATTAAATCTGTAATAAAAATAAATAAATAACCAAAGCTGGGTTTCTTATTTTGGCCAGAATATACATTTACATATACATTTTATTTCTGAATTATGCAGCAGTACATAATACAAGATAAAATACATACCTGTTCATGACTTTATTAGCACAGTCCCTGACAGAAGATCCCCCAACTCTGGATAGATGCTGAACCTAAATGTGACACCACAATCTGTAATATGATATTTTAAAAAGAGAACATTCCTTTTGTCACATTTAAAACTTACCTCACCTTTGAATCCTTATTTCAGGTCACTCTCTGAATCCAGTCTCTTTATAGATGATGTATTTCCAGGGACCCCAATGGCAGGGGGGGGAATCAGTACATTAATATGTTCACAAACCTCTATACATTACTGCTTAAATTTCTGAATGTGACAATTTGTGCTTATGCAGGACATTAGGCGTGGCAGTTTAATTATTAACCATTACGAGTCTTGTTTGCCTGCTGACGAACAGGGGAGAATAAGGTCCTAAAAACTTAAGTGCAACACTGAATTGACAGCCAGTAAAAAACCCTGGTATCATTAGTCATTCAATACTTCGTTAGCAACAAATGCTTGTAGTTCTAACAAACAGACAGCAAACTGGATGCGTACTGACTTACCTTTATTATGTATTTTATTTTCCTGGCTAGGCCTTTAACCACACCACATATATATAATATCTTACTTGCAGTTGACATGGGGTAAGCGCTTCTTGAGGGTCTGGTGCCACCTATTACAAAATGTAAAAATTGTAAAACCAAATTTTGACAGGACAAGCTCATGGCTGGAAAAGACCATTACTATACATACAGTGGTGTGAAAAACTATTTGCCCCCTTCCTGATTTCTTATTCTTTTGCATGTTTGTCACACTTAAATGTTTCTGCTCATCAAAAAACGTTAACTATTCGTCAATGATAACATAATTGAACACAAAATGCAGTTTTTAAATGAAGGTTTACGTTATTAAGGGAGAAAAAAAAACTAAAAATCTACATGGCCCAGTGTGAAAAAGTGATTGCCCCCCTTGTTAAAAAATAACTGTGGTTTATCACACCTGAGTTCAATTTCTGTAGTCACCCCCAGGCCTGATTACTGCCACACCTGTTTCAATCAAGAAATCACTTAAATAGGAGCTACCTGACACAGAGAAGTAGACCAAAAGCACCTCAAAAGCTAGACATCATGCCAAGATCCAAAGAAATTCAGGAACAAATGAGAACAAAAGTAATTGAGATCTATCAGTCTGGTAAAGGTTATAAAGCCATTTCTAAAGCTTTGGGACTCCAGCGAACCACAGTGAGAGCCATTATCCACAAATGGCAAAAACATGGAACAGTGGTGAACCTTCCCAGGAGTGGTCGGCCGACTAAAATTACCCCAAGAGCGCAGAGACAACTCATCCGAGAGGCCACAAAAGACCCCAGGACAACATCTAAAGAACTGCAGGCCTCACTGACCTCAATTAAGGTCAGTGTTCACGACTCCACCATAAGAAAGAGACTGGGCAAAAACGGCCTGCATGGCAGATTTCCAAGGCGCAAACCACTTTTAAGCAAAAAGAACATTAAGGCTCGTCTCAATTTTGCTAAAAAACATCTCAATGATTGCCAAGACTTTTGGGAAAATACCTTGTGGACTGACGAGACAAAAGTTTAACTTTTTGGAAGGTGCGTGTCCCGTTACATCTGGCGTAAAAGTAACACAGCATTTCAGAAAAAGAGCATCATACCAACAGTAAAATATGGTGGTGGTAGTGTGATGGTCTGGGGTTGTTTTGCTGCTTCAGGACCTGGAAGGCTTGCTGTGCTAGATGGAACCATGGATTCTACTGTCTACCAAAAAATCCTGAAGGAGAATGTCTGGCCACTCAAGCTGAAGCGATCTTGGGTGCTGCAGCAGGACAATGACCCAAAACACACCAGCAAATCTACCTCTGAATGGCTGAAGGAAAACAAAATGAAGACTTTGGAGTGGCCTAGTCAAAGTCCTGACCTGAATCCTATTGAGATGTTGTGGCATGACCTTAAAAAGGCGGTTCATGCTAGAAAACCCTCAAATAAAGCTGAATTACAACAATTCTGCAAAGATGAGTGGGCCAAAATTCCTCCAGAGCGCTGTAAAAGACTCGTTGCAAGTTATCGCAAACGCTTGATTGCAGTTATTGCTGCTAAGGGTGGCCCAACCAGTTATTAGATTCAGGGGGCAATTACTTTTTCACACAGGGCAATTACTTTTTCATGTAGGTTTGGATTTTTTTTCTCCTTAAATAATAAAACCCCTCATTTAAAAACTGCATTTTGTGTTTATTTGTGTTATCTTTGACTAATAGTTAAATGTGTTTGATGATCAGAAACATTTTGTGTGACAAACATGCAATAGAATAAGAAATCAGGAGGGGGGCAAATAGTTTTTCACACAACTGTATGTATAGTAATGGTCTTTTCCAGCCATGAGCTTGTCCTGTCAAAATTTGGTTTTACAATTTTTACATTTTGTAATAGGTGGCACCAGACCCTCAAGAAGCGCTTACCCCATGTCAACTGCAAGTAAGATATTATATATATGTGGTGTGGTTAAAGGCCTAGCCAGGAAAATAAAATACATAATAAAGGTAAGTCAGTACGCATCCAGTTTGCTGTCTGTTTGTTAGAACTACAAGCATTTGTTGCTAACGAAGTATTGAATGACTAATGATACCAGGGTTTTTTACTGGCTGTCAATTCAGTGTTGCACTTAAGTTTTTAGGACCTTATTCTCCCCTGTACTGTACGTACCCTCACTTCTGCGCTCTCTCCGGAATGCAGCTGTTAAGAAGCCCGACAACATTAGGACATGCTGTTATTAATGTTTCACCACACACAGAAACCCAGCAACCCACGTTGTATTATTTGAACTACTTTGTGGATGTAACAAACATTTAGACTTCTTGGGGTCCAATTCCACTCCAATCTCATCTGAAATTATATATTTCAGCTTCTGATTGACTGAACACACCTTATCCAGGTAACCAGCAGTGGGTAAAGCAGGGATAATTGGAAAACAATTAGGCCAGGTGTCCTTGATGACCAGGGTTGGGAACCCTATATCTATGTTCCTGCAGTAGCATGAAACTGCTCTGCTCATTTGTAATTATTTTTTAAGGCATTGAAACAAAATCCAGCAAACTTAACATTTAGGGGACTTGGTCATTTTGCTATCAGTTTTCACCAAGAAGTTTGCTCAACTGCATAAAATAGCTCAACTTAAGTGTGGAGAGCATGGATTTATTCTTGCAAACTCATGCTAACAGAGTTTGTTTTTAGGAGCAGCCTAACGTTAACACTTCACAGGGTGATGAGTGTGATCCCAAACCGCAGGGAGCGAAAATGTTCAGTTCAAAGGGAACTGTGAACGTTGTAGGGAACGAGTAAACATGTCTTCACTTTAAAAGGGAATTTAAAAATTCCCATCAGACATCGTGCCTTGCTGAAGCGTAAAGAAAAAATGGAGCTCGAAAAAAGGATTTATATATTAATCTGGCTAGTAATTTGTAAATAAAGAATCTCAATAAATTAACAATCAATAATTTATTTGGACGTTATACACGTTTCAATGGTATCAGTTTTTGTTTCAATAAATATTAAATATTTACAAAACACTATAAAAACGTGTATAAAGTAAATTATTGATTATTAATATTGAGGTTTTTTTTTTTAGATTAATAACCTATATAATGCTACGGATTTCTTGATTAAATTAAAATATTTTTTGTGTCCTTTTAATATGATGTCCTCGATAATAAATAAATAAATCCTTTTTCGATCCTTTTTTTCACACTGCAGCGAGACGCAATGACTTATGGGAAATTTTTCATTCCCTTTTCCGGTGAAGTAAAGACATGAGCAGCGTCCCCTTCCGAAGTGTACTTCACAGGGTGCTCCCTGCTCCGTTTGCAGGGAATGTCGGTTAAGGGAACTTCCTTCGACAAAACGCCACCACTCGGAAGAACCTGCGAAGTCACCAGCGCAGACGTCACATTATCGTGGTAACGTAAGCACCTCAAATACCTGTCGCTGCTATTGTGGATTTCACAGTACGGACATTTATTTATTTACAGATTACTTGCCTATATAACACTAAGGATTTCTTGATTAAATTAAGGTGTACATTTTTGTGTCCTAAGACGATGTCGCCCTCGATAATAACGATAATAAATTTATAATCCACGCTCCAGCGAGACGCAATGACATTTTTCATTCCCTCTTGCGGTGAAGTGAAGACCTGACTCGTTCCCTTTGAACGGAACATTTTCGCTCTCTGCGGTTTGAACTCACTCTTAACATGGCGGAGCAGCCTGTGAAGTATACTTCGCAGGGTACTTCAAGCTGATCGAAACGCAACTTCGGACGGAAGAAAATAACCCCTAACCCGGATGTAAACTTTTCCCACGTGTTGTCTCTGTGAATGCGGTTTGAACGCTTGAGTCTTACGGACCGATATGATTATCACGATAGAATAATTAACAGGAGAATTCGTTTTAATTTGGATATACACTAGCTCTAATTATACGCAGGTTTTAAATCAGAAAGGTGAGTTGATTATTTATCTAGCTCTAAATTTACCTTAGTCCAGGATCATCAGCTAGCTATGTTAACGAGCTAAAGAAATACAGTGGTGGGTTATTGCTTTATTAATCAATTTGCTTAAGTTCTGTGCTTGTGCCTAGGGCTTTGGTGTCATCGCCAACATGTTTGCAGAGGGGGAATGGACTGATGACCTTCTAGCTAATGAGCAGGGGCATTGTGTAGTGAATGTTGGGCCTCTTATTGTAAAGGTATTTTTCTGCACGTTTATATTAGCGCACCTATTGGACCAAATTATGTTTTTACTTGACTTTGATGTGTCTTACCATTGCTGATTCTTCATAAAAACAATTTTTTGTTTCCCCTGGGAACAGCATGAGCAAATAAGCAGGCAGTGCCTTAAGCGAACTCTCGAGACCTTAGCCCCAGACTGGGAGTGTATGAAACCCTCTGTAGTCAATGAGGAGGAGGAAACAGAAACGGCTACTGTACACCTTTTCAAGAAGAAGAAGAAGCAAAGGTGCAAAAGCCAGAAAAAAACATCTTGCAAAGGAATCGGCAGGGAAACCAATGTACTGAACAAAACTGTGATGAAGAAACACACGAAGCTCAAAGTGGACACAGTCAACACTGAAAAAAGTAGAATCCAAGCATTTTACACATTGTCTATTTTGTTTTGTTACCTCTGAGTTACAATAATTTCATGTTTTGCAGGTTATAAAAAATTGTATGAAGCAGTAGAAGATAAAAGATTGAGTCGGCAACAATGGAAGAATAAAATGAAGAACAAGAGACAGTGCAAGAATAAATTTCTTGTTAATTCAACTGGAGTTGCATATCCTAAATTGCCAGAAAAATTGGGGCAGCCACAGAAGGTCTCAGTTGCAGGGAAAATACACAACGATGATTCATCAGTGGAGAGGGACAGTAATGTACCATTGAATAAAGATACATCTGAAGACATATCTGCCCAGGCTGTTACTAATAAAGTAAATGGACACGGTCAGTGTGAAAAACAAAGGCCTGTCAATGTGGATAAAAAGTCTTGGCGCCAGGCTAAGAACTTAAAGAGTATTTTAAAAACCCATGCTACTGAAAGTGATGAGAAATTGTCTGATACAATTACTGAACAGGCAAAGGAAGGAACTGTCAGTGAATGTAAAATGGATCGCTCTACTGCCTTAAGGTCCCGGATGGAGAAACGGCTACAATCAGCTCGATTCCGCTACATAAATGAGCTGCTTTATACATCAACAAGTGGTGAGGCAAAACATATGTTTAAGCAGGACCCTTTAGCCATCAGGATTTACCATGAAGGCTACACTGAACAAGTTAAACACTGGCCTGAAAACCCAGTGGATTCCATTATCTCCTATATTCAGCAAAGGTAAGAGAATTGTTATTTTTATTATAGTGTCGTCATGCATTTCTAGGGTCCGGGTTTGATTCCTGTCTCTGTGTGCATGGAGTTTGTATGTTCTCCTCGTGCGTAGTGGGTCTCTTCCGGGTACTACGTTTTCCTCCCATAGTTTCCATTCCATTTACAAGATATGAAGGTTAGGCTAATTGGAGTTCCCAAATTGCCCATTATGTGTGTGTGTGTGTCCTGCGATGGATTGGCACCCTGTCCTCGTGCCCTAAGCCTCCTGGGATAGGCTCCAGGTCCTGAATACAGGATAAAGCGGTATAGATGAGTGATTGTTTCGTCACTTGAGTGGTTCTCTGAGATCTGTGAAACTGGTGGTCTGTGACTTTTTTTTTTTTTTTCCTTTTCTTTTTTTTTCTTTTTTTGATTTTCTTTAAAAATCAATCCACCATTAACACGTTTATAATGCTTACTATTGAAGTTTTAGTTAATTTCACTAGTCACACAAATTATTTTAAATTAAATTCATTTGTTTTTCAATATATTCATTTACATTTAAGGCTTATCAATGTCATCAGGATTACACACTATATTGCCAAAAATATTCACTCACCCATCCAAATCATTGAATTAAGATGTTCCAATCACTTCCATAGTTACAAGAGTATAATATTAAGCACCTACTGTAAGCACGTAGACCACTTCTACAAACATTTGTGAAAGAATGTGTCGCTCTCAGGAGCTCCATGAATTTCAGCGTAGTACCCTGATAGGATGTCACCTGTGCAGTAAGTATAGTCATGAAATTTCCTCGCTACTAAATATTCCACTGCCAACTGAATCCAAACCTTACATCACCAAGTGCAATATAAAGTATTGAATGCAGTGGTCTAATGCACACCATCACTGGACTCTAGAGCAGTGAAGATGTGTTCTTTGGAGTGGCAAATCACACTCTGTCTGGCAATCCGATGGATGAATCTGGGTTTAGTGATGGCCAGGAGAATGGTACTTGTCTGACTGCATTGTATCAAATGTAAAGTTTGGTGGAAGGAGGATTTTGATGTGAGGTCATTTTTTTAGGAGTTGGGCTTAGCCCCTTAATTCCGGAAACCCGGTGCTTCAGCATACCAAGGCATATTGGACTCCCAACTTTGTGGGAATGGTTTGGGAATGGCCCCTTCCTGTTCTAACATTACTGCGCAACAGTGCATAAAGCATTTATCCATAAAGACATCAGCGAGTTTGGTGTATAGCAATTTGCCTGGTCCTGACCTCAACCCGATAGAACACCTTTGGGATGAAGTAGAGCGGAGACCGTCCTTCTCGTCCAACATCAATGGCTGACCTCACTATTGCGCTTCTGAAAGAATGGTCAAAAATGCCCACAAATACAGTCTTCAACCTTGTGAAAAGCCTTTCCATAAGAATTGAAGCTGTTATCGCTGCTGTTATGTGTGTACAACCCTATAGATTAAGAATTTGATGTTGCTGAAGGCCATATGCATATGAAGGCAGGCGAGCAAATACTTTTGGCAATATAACGTGTGTGTATATATTTTATAATGGTGAAAATTTCACTGAAAATGCTCCATGCTTATTGTACACACTAAAGAATGTTTTGTTTATTACTTTTAGCTCATAACTCTTAGATTTATGAAGAAAAAAGTTTAACATTGTGTGGGTTTTTTGTTGGTGTTTTAATTGTCAGGACATCGTCTTTGATAATAGCAGACTTTGGCTGTGGTGCTTGCAAGATTGCCCGGAATGTGAAGAACAAAGTGCACTGCTTTGATCTGGCTCCTGTTTGTGACCTTGTCACAGTCTGTGATATGGCTAATGTAAGCTGTTTTAAATAAGACCATACTTTAATACATAAGGGCTTTTAGATGCTGAATTTACCTCATTTGCCATTTCACCAAAGAAGTGTTTCTTCTTTCATTATATTAGCATGTCACTTGCTTCTATAGTTTATTCATAACATAAAGCTGTGGATTTACAATCACTTTGTTAAAATCTTATTAGTAATTAGGAGTTAACTGCTAGTTAAAAAAAGCTGCTAGTTAACTGATGCCATCATTAAATAACAAAAAAAAAATGTGTGTATATGACACAACAAATTATATACTCTGAAACATTTATTTAAACATTTAGAAATATGTAAAAAATATAAAAACAATCAACTATTATTGATAAAGCCAGCCCTTGACTGTTCAGGGTCAAGTTTACGGGGGCTTCTCAGTCTTTCATTAACTTTACTTCTGACTAGAAACCAATATGGCACAAACACATTTGCGCACAGACAGGTCTAAAGAACCCCTCTCCTCACCCAAAAAAAGCACAGAGAATTAGCGCCATGACACAGTCAGTATTCTCCATTGAGCTTTCTCACCTTCCACTCCTCCTAAGTTTGTCTTTGCTCTTTTTAAAACCCAAAACATTTATTAATACTGAGAAAAAATTATGGGTCACATGAGCACAAACTAGCACAGATACTAGGGATGTAACGGTATTGTAAATACTGTCGTACCGCAATAATTTTTTTCTATAATACCGTGGTCGCATGACGGTAAAATTATAGGTCTTCTGAGAAGTTTGCTCAGGCGAATGGGAGGTAGCGGGAACTACAATTCCCATCAGCCCATGCGTGACCATCATCCTTTGCGGTCTGTTGTCGCTAGAGATCCAGTAATGCGCACATCCGATTTAAAACCAGCTTACTCCGTAATGATTAATTACTCTTTCCATCTCTCTTCCTTGGCTGCTAATAGCAGCACCCGCCATTTCTGCATTACTGGATCTGTGTATGTGTGTGCATATATATATATATATATATATATATATATATATATATATATATATATATATATATATATATATATATATATATATATATATATATATAAAATACACTGTGTGTGTGTGTGTGTGTGTGTATATATATATATATATATATATATATATATATATATATATACTGTATATATGTGTGTGTGTGTGTATATATATACAAACCGGATTCCAAAAAAGTTGGAACACTAAACAAATTGTGAATAAAAACTGAATGCAATGATGTGGAGTCACCATCAATGCAGAAACCATCAATGCAGAAAAATATATTCAGGTTCTACAACAACATCTAGTCATCTCTTTCAGCATTTTTCAACAAGATAATGCCAGACCACATTCTGCATCAATTACAACATCATGGCTGCGTAGGAGAAGCATCCGGGTACTGAAATGGCCAGTCTGCAGTCCAGATCTTTCCCCTATAGAGAACATTTGGCGCATCATAAAGAGGAAGGTGCGACAGAGAAGGCCCAAGACGATTGAACAGTTAGAGGCCTGTATTAGACAAGAATGGGAGAGCATTCCTATTTCTAAACTTGAGAAACTGGTCTCCTCGGTCCCCAGACGTCTGTTGAGTGTTGTAAGAAGAAGGGGAGATGCCACAAAGTGGTGAAAATGGCCTTGTCCCAACTTTTTTGGGATTTGTGATTCCATGAAATTTGGAATCAACATATCTTTCCTTTAAGATGATACATTTTCTCGGATTAAACTTTTGATCTGTCATCTATGTTCTATTCTGAATAAAATATTGACATTTGCCATCTCCACATCATTGCATTCAGTTTTTATTCACAATTTCTTTAGTGTCCCAACTTTTTTGGAATCCGGTTTGTGTGTGTATATATATATATATATATATATATACACACACACACACGTGTTTTCAAGGACAGTGTCAGGAAGAAACTGAGCCGCTTTCAGTTTCGTTTTTAAAGCAGCCGGGGCCAAGAGTTATCAAATTAATATTAAGTGTGATTTAATGTCTAAATATAACTGTCAAATTTTTATTGTGTTGGAAATTTGTAATATTTTTGGGTGGCTAAAAACGGATTATCTGCATTTACATTATTTCCTATGGGTAAATGCTTTTCACAATATGAAATTTTACCTTAAGAACTCGTCTCTGGGCGGATTAAATTCACATGCTGAGGTTCCACTGTATTTCTTTTTTTAAAGCTCTAAATTATTTCATCATCAATCTTTCAAAATGATAAAGGACAAAAACACATGTTTTGAGCATCTTTTGTCCTGGTTCTTCATACAGTTCCTATTTCACTGTCTGATGCTGTGTTTTTATACATTTTATAGTGACAGTTAAGGGGTACCAGAAGATGGATTCATTTATATGAATATTTGTTTATAATCCTGTATAGGTGCCACTTGAAGACTCCACGGTTGATATTGCTGTCTTTTGTCTCTCCCTCATGGGAACCAACCTTACTGACTTTTTGGCCGAGGCAAACCGCGTTCTGGTGATGAGGTAATTTATGCTAATGTATGAACTATTTGGAATTTATGTTTACATAAAAGTGACCTAAAAATATCTATTCACAAATGTCCCGAAAGTGGATAAGGAATCCAATTAAACAAATGAGACAAAATTATTATTCTAAGAAATGATGTGCGTTGTCAAAAAACACAAGCTTTATTTTTTTTGGTGAACATTGCGATTGAGATTATTTAACACAAAATAATAGTCGTCTCTCATAGCCTGACTGAGAGAGAGTTTATCACATTGACTATCATTTAATGTTGAAGTCCACCTTCAGAGAAACACTTGTATGCATAGCTGGGTTGCAACGAGAGAGCCATTTATCTCCAAAATGAACACTGCTGCCTGGGCCAGAAAGGTTTTCCCATGACCATATGAAATATGAATTATACCAGTGAATTTTTAGTGAAAAATGTCAGAACAAATGATCAGAAAATTCTTCCAGGTGAATTCTGCAGCACTGATCAACAGTTACCAGAAATGTTTAGTTGAAATGTTCACAAAATATCAATCACCAGTTAACATTTTTAATTTGTTTGTAGGGGTGTCCTAAAAATTGCAGAAGTTGCCAGCAGGTTTGATAATATACGCCAGTTTATTGGGTCCTTATCTCGCCTTGGCTTTAAGCTGGTCAGTAAGGTAAGATGATGTATCTACACATTATTATTGTTTTTTTGTTTGTTTGCAAATATGTACATGTCAGTGAAATACAGTGTGGTCACCCAGATGTTACTTGCCTACAGGTAATGTCTACAAATGGTAATGTGTGAATAATGAAAAATCTGTTTATGATTGGTGCCGTATGCTTGTCTTTAATGCTTTTTAAATACACTCAGAGTGTAAAAGTTGGCTATGGTTGCAGTGTTGTATATTTTAAAAATTGTCTGGAGTGTTTTATTTAATAAAATATATAATAAATGTAATGCTTATGAAAAAATGTGTAAATATCCAATTTACAAGTATTCAGACCCATCACTTAGAATTTGGTCAAAGCATCTTTGGCAGCAATGACAGCCACAACTCTGCTTTTGATGCTCCAAGCTTAGAGGTGTTTCTTACATTCCTCTTGGCACAATTGTCCAAGCTCAACCTGGTTGAAGGCAGGGTCAGATCACAGCCATTTTCAGGTCTCCGCAGAGATGGCTAGGCCATTTTAGGACTTTAACAGAGTTTTTCTAAAGCCTAACTCCTGTGTTTGGATCATTTGGGTCATGGGCTTGTTAAACTTTTTATTTATAGGAGCTTGAGATTATCTGCACCAATTATCCCTCTATACTGACTAATATCCCAGGCCCCGTCACAGAAAAACATCCCTACAGCTTGATGCTCCATCACTGTTATTGACTGTAGGTAGGGATGGTTTTAATAAGATGATCTGCAGTGCCCACTTTCCTGATTTCATATAGTTCAATCTTTGTGTCAGCAGACAAGTGGATTTTGTTTCTCATAGTCTGAAGGAATCTACAGGTGCTTTTTGGCAAACACCCAGCCCGCTGTCATGTCCCTTTTAAGTGAGAAATTGGTGGAGTGCTGGAGTGATGGTTATTTTTCTGTAAATCTCTCCCATCTCCACAAGGGAACTCATTTATAGTGACCCTTGGGTCCTTGATTACCTCTCTGACCAAGGCCCTTCATTCCAATTACTAGCCATCAACCTCTTGGGAGCTATCAATGCTCCAGAAAGTTTCTTGTATCTTTCCTCAGATCTGTGTCTTGACACAATCCTATATCATCTGTCTGCAGATAATTCTCTCCATCTCATGGATTTGTTTTTACTCTGACGTGCCCAGTCTACTGTGAGACCTTATATACAGATGGTACTCAAGCAGAATAACAGTTTTACCACCGTGTCTCCCGTGGCGATGGCAATAGGGCTGCGCATTTGCTGGCTTTACCACTAATAACTATAGACTTGGTTTATTCTCACAAGGAATAATGAGCCGCAGCACGTTGAGAGCTGCACGCAATAGCACATAAATTCAAGTGAAACATTGTAATTAAACAAATTCATAATCACAGTAGTAAAATTACAGGACACATTTCGAATTTAAATACAAACCGGATTCCAAAAAAGTTGGGACACTAAACAAATTGTGAATAAAAACTGAATGCAATGATGTGGAGATGGCAAATGTCAATATTTTATTCAGAATAGAACATAGATGACAGATCAAAAGTTTAATCCGAGAAAATGTATAATTTTAAAGGAAAAATATGTTGATTCCAAATTTCACGGTGTCAACAAATCCCAAAAAAGTTGGGACAAGTAGCAGTAAAAGGCTGGAAAAAGTAAATTTGAGCATAACGAAGAGCTGGAAGACCAATTAACAGTAATTAGGTTAATTGGCAACATGATTGGGTATAAAAAGACCTCAGAGTGGCAGTGTCTCTCAGAAGCCAAGATGGGTAGAGGATCACCAATTCCCACAATGTTGCGCAGAAAGATAGTGGAGCAATATCAGAAAGGTGTTACCCAGCGAAAAATTGCAAAGACTTTGCAGTTATCATCAACTGTGCATAATATCATCCGAAGATTCAGAGAATCTGGAACAATCTCTGTGCGTAAAGGCCCTTAAACGACACTGCACCACAAACAGGAATGTAAAGGAAATCACAGAATGGGCTCAGGAATACTTCCAGAAACCATTGTCAGTGAACACAATCCACCGTGCCATCCGCCGTTGCCAGCTGAAACTCTACAGTGCAAAGAAGAAGCCATTTCTAAGCAAGATCCACAAGCACAGGCGTTTTAATTGGGCCAGGGATCATTTAAAATGGAGTGTGGCAAAATGGAAGACTGTTCTGTGGTCAGACGAGTCACGATTCGAAGTTCTTGTTGGAAATGTGGGACGCCATGTCATCCGGACCAAAGAGGACAAGGACAACCCTAGTTGTTATCAACGCTCAGTTCAGAAGCCTGCATCTCTGATGGTATGGGGTTGCATGAGTGCGTGTGGCATGGGCAGCTCGCATGTCTGGAAAGGCATCATCAATGCAGTAAAATATATTCAGGTTCTAGAACAACATCTAGTCATCTCTTTCAGGGAAGACCCTGCATTTTTCAACAAGATAATGCCAGACCACATTCTGCATCAATCACAACACCATGGCTGTGTAGGAGAAGGATCCGGGTACTGAAATGGCCAGTCTGCAGTCCAGATCTTTCCCCTATAGAGAACATTTGGCACATCATAAAGAGGAAGGTGCGACAAAGAAGGCCCAAGACGATTGAACAGTTAGAATCCTGTATTAGACAAGAATGGGAGAGCATTCCTATTTCTAAACTTGAGAAACTGGTCTCCTTGGTCCCCAGACGTCTGTTGAGTGTTGTAAGAAGAAGGGGAGATGCCACACAGTGGTGAAAATGGCCATGTCCCAACTTTTTTGGGATTTTTTGACACCATGACATTTTGATTCACCATATTTTCCCCTTAAAATGATACATTTTCTCAGTTTAAACTTGAGTTCCTTGATTTATGTTCTATTCTGAATAAAATATTGACATTTGCCATCTCCACATCATTGCATTCAGTTTTTCGAATTTAAGCAAAGTAAATGTTAACACAATGAGTCTTTGGATTTTATCATGTGTAACACTAGCATAGCCAGAAAGCAGGGTGTGCATCAGAAAACTTAGTCAGATTAATGTGCAGAAACTATGTAATAAAACTATATAAGCTTCATAACCTTTTATAAGACTCTAATTTAAGTGAACTCACAACGATGACACAACTTTTCATTTTAAACTAATGAAAGCAAACAGGGTGTGCGCTATTCTGTATTGGTTTCAGTGAACTTGATGGAGTCAAAAAATTTACCGAAACACACTGTATACTTGCCTTGCAGATGTGAAAAATACTTATAGAAATGTCTGCTTTTACCTAAACTAATAGAAAACAGATTATATAATTCATATGAAACATGAATATAGGCGCATCCACTGCTGCGGAGATGGGATAATTACCTTCATCACTACAGATGGAAAAACAAAAATCATTAATTTATTAATGGGCAGAGTCAGTCTGCTTGCTGTTTTTCTCTAACGCATTCATAATCATTAGTCTACTTCTGCCGGTGCGCCCTGGCAAACTTCATGGGTGCAGTTGAGTGGTGATTAGACTTTGTAGGAAATTAAACAGGAGGAAGATCACGATGCCAGCTCAACATTCTAGAACCCAAACCTCATTTAAATTACATTTTCAAATGGACAAATATTGTACGTATTTACAGCCCAATTTGTAAGAAATGGCCCAAGTTTGGGAAAACATTTTTAATTGGACTATAAAAAATTATTCTGCATCTATTGAGGTGAGCCAGCTGTGACTGTTCTTATATGGGTCTTTGTCAGGATAAATCGTTCAGTGACAATCCTGTAAATGTCCATGTAAAACAGGTACAACTTCATGAATAAAATGTTTAAATATATGCATCATGAGCTATTGATCATTGTTTTATGTAAACGACTTTGTTTGGATGTAAGTAAATATGCTATTTGCTACATTGTTTGGCGGGAGACAACAAGGGCTATGTTGTTTTTCTGGGGTTACTGTTGTTAATTTTGCATTTGGTCTACCTGAGTGTGTTGCGATTAAGGTGGGGCTGTTTGCGTTGGCACGATGAGCGCAGCTTTGTTTCAGTCACAGGGGTTGGCGGCCCTTGCGGGGCAGACGAAGTGCGGGATCAGCGGTAGTTCTCCAGAAAAACCTGTGTGTATATACAGTAGCACTGTATACAGTGCTGGTCACTATTATTTGCCCTTCTGGTTAAGATGTGGTCTTAGGCTGCTAATAAAATATATATTTTTTTATTGCAGAAGCATAATCTCACACTGCAGATAAATCTAACCTTAAATGTAAAAATATTCCATCACTAAAAGATTGTTTTTAATGAAATCAGTATTTAGAAACTTTTAATTATTCATGATTTTCTGTTTCCCTGTGGTGTAAATACGGCCTGTGGTGTAGATACGGCTGTAGATTCTCTTATCCACTCTTCAACATGGGAAAGACAAGAGAACACCCCATTCAAGTAGGTCAGTTGTGTGTCGACTTTCTTTCAAAGTAGTCGAGTGGCTTATAAACGTGACTGGGGTGTGTTGTCTCTAAGTGTCTTCCTAATTTGTGGGGTCTCGTGCTTTCTGCTGCTAGCGGTTTAAGATACGAAACACACATGGGTGTCTCCTCTGCCCCACCATTCCCACCATGAATCCAAGCGCAACATAGTCTTCATCATATTTTCTTTTTGGTTGATTAGGCTGATACTGCTGAATCACCTGCTTTTTTGTGGTCTATGTAACAAATGTATCCATTGACACTATTATGCTTACTACAATACACTACTGACCCGGTTTGTGACGGCGGTAAAGTTGGTTTTTTATTCACATATTTGCATCTCCGAATTCAATAGTTGTGTAAAAAAACCCGAAAATAAGATACCCAGATATATTTCCTCTCTACATTTTCTTTAAGCTACATGCGCCTTAAATTATAAGTTTAAAAGCACCTTTACACCTTTATTCTGTACGGCGCAACGAATGATTTCGGGATCATCGCAAAATGCCGCACACCAACAAAAAGCGTAGAACGATATTGATCTTCCCTTTTGTTCAGCGCCCGAAGGATCAAAAAGCAACTTTGTTGCCACACTGGAAACTAAAAATGCCAGACTAGTACTGCCTGATAAAATATAAATTTTTAACAAAAATACAGAAACATCAGCATACACATTGGAATAAATGAAATTACATATATAATACCGAAGGTTTCCTTATACAGTATTTTGTTCCTCTGCAATTAACATGCCGGTGTTAAACCGTTATTCTTGCACTATGGTTCCACTTTTTCTCTGATGTTATTTTAACTTGCTTGTATTAGTGATCCATTTGTTTGCGTGCGATTGTTGAGTTTCGAGTATTCGATCTTTATTGTCAATAAAGAAAAGCATGAATTAGAATAGGTAATTTCCTATTATTTTCCACTAATTCCCTCCCGTTCATTGCGCCCCACCTGTCATGTCCGTATTCCCCACACTTTGAGAACCACGGAGTTAGCAAACAGCCACTCGCCTAAACTTGCTCATATCTACAGTCAGAGGAATCATTAAGAAGTTTAAAACAACTGGAACAGTGACAAACAAGGCTGGATGAGGACCCAAGTTTATTTTCCCACACAGTGAGAAGGATAGTAAGAGAAGTAAAAAAAAAAAATAAAAATCTCCAAACCTCACTGTTGGAATACTGCATCAAAAAGTGGCATCTTGGGGTCACAATGTCTAACAACCATCAGACACTATCTACATGCCAACAAGCTGTTTGGGAGGCATGCAAGGAAAAAGCCTTTCTCACCTACAAACACAAATTACATTCTACCCCGCTGGGATGCGCACGTACAAACCAGGCATGGCAAGGCGGAAACAATATTAAACAGTCCTGACATTTTAAATAGTTTTTAAATAAAAACACAGTGGGTCGCGCAGGTTTGTGATTCGAGCGGCGCTACGTGATCCACCGGGCTGCGCGAATAAACCAGATAATCACTGCGATCCAGATAGTCGCGCTGCGCTGTATTTGCGCAGATATTTGGTTCAATCGGGTGCCACGGTTTCGTCCCACTTTTGATGCGCGTGTTCAGATCTTGCGACAGCTAGCGTTCAGATCATGCCACGGGCGTTGTGGGGGGGGGGGGTTATGCGCGTGTTCAGATCTTGCGACAGCTCGCGTTCAGATCATGCCACGGGGGGGGTTTGCGCGTGCTGCAGCCTCTGAAATCTAATACCGGATTATGCAGTGTCCCTTTTTAGGCGCAGATCATTTTATCAACTTATTATAAATTCATTTTGTGAGTATATTAACATGTGCTTTCTCAACATTAAAATTTTTTTATTTGAGGGGGCGAGACATTTATTTGCCCTGAATGCTGAAGCAAACATGATTTTGTTTTAGTCTATTCTTTGAATACAACGTGACAGCGGAGAAGCTAACAGTGTTTGTTTATGCGGATGTATTGCTCCTTTGATATTAAACACCTTCACTTTTAATTTACAGAGGGAGAGATATTGATCCTTTCTCGATGCAGCAAATTTCTTTGAGCAAATTCATAATAATTTCAATGATTGAAAAGGAGGAAGAAGAAAAGGTGGAGCTGAAAAGTACACGAAAATAAGAAAAAGCTTTAGAGGTAAATGCTGTGAAATGCTTCAAATGAACAGATTCTGCCTTTGCTGTTAAGGAAAGTTCCAGTTCCGCAGGCTCTGATTGCTCTAATGGTGCTTTTCCACTGCATAGTCCGGCACGACACGGTTCAGTTCAGCTCACTTTTGGGGGCTTTTCCACTGGGAACAGTACATGGCACCTGGTCCTTTTTTAGTACCACCTCAGCCGAGGTTCCAAGCGCGCCGAACCGTTACCAAAACGTGACGTGTAAACTCTGCTGGTCACTGATTGGCCGGAGAAAATCGTCCTTACTGAACTTGCGACACGAGACACAACAGAACTGCTATATTCTAGAACAGCCAGCAAAGGATCAGACGCACCTTTTGTTTTAACAAAAAATGGCTGTTTCATGGTCTATTGAAGTGCAGACGTTCCTCTCGTTGGTAGCCGAGGATCAAATCCAGCAAGAGCTGGATGGGGCGACGCGGAATGAGAGTTTTTCAGGAGGTTGCCAAGCTCTTGGGTGCACACGGCTACCATCGGACTTACAGTGTAGGGACAAGTTAAAAAAAATGAAGAGCGACTACAGGAGTATAAAGGACCACAACAGCCGGAGTGGTTCAAACAGGCGCTCGTGGAAGTGGTTCGACCAAATGTACGTAATCTACGGTGCTAGACCAGCGAACAATGGAAGGGAGGGGTGCCCTGGACTCGGCCACGCCAGTGTTGGACTCGGCCACGCCATTGTTGTTGGAGAACACGATCGAGGATGGTACGTTGTGTTAATATAACGTGAAATCTTACCTTTACTGATTTTATTGCCCGTTGATTCTTATTTTATATCGCAATTTGACTGTAAAATCATGGCCTAATGAAGCACGAAGGCCTAGTAGCTAACATTTATCAGTGGTAGTGCTATTGTTCATGATGTTCATGTTTTTTTTCTGGTGTGTTGCAGTAGTTTGTGCATTCCCAACTGATCAGACAAACTTTGCGTTTCAGAATCATTGTCCACGATCGATTCACTTGCACTTTTTTCTCCATGCAACGGCGACTCCTCTTCCCAAGCGGTGCTAGCAGCGTCTCCACCACCCCCGCCAACGCCATCACCATCAACCACCAGCGGCACGACGACACCACAGCGTGTGTTAACGGGTATGATACAAATTTGATATTTCATAAATTATAGTATGTACAAAATAGGATATCACAATATAGGATATACAGGTCCTTCTAAAAAAAAAAATAGCTTATTGTGATAAAGTTAATTTTTCTGCAATGTACTGATAAACACTAGACTTTAGTATACTTTATATTCATTAAACACAACTGAAGTAATTCAAGCCTTTTATTGTTTTAATATTGATGATTGTGGCATACAGCTCATGAAAACCCAAAATCCCTATCTCAAAGAATTTGCATATTTCATCCGACCAATAAAAGAAAAGTGTTTTTAATACAAAAAAGTCAACATTAAAATACTTATGTTCAGTTATGCACTCAATACGTGGTCGGGAAACCTTTTTTGGGTTTTCATGAGCTGTATGCCACAATCATCAATATTAAAACAATAAAAGGCTTGAACTACCTCAGTTGTGTGTAATGAATTTAAAATATATTTAAGGTAAATGTTTATCAGTACATTACAGAAAATAATGACCTTTATCACAATATGCTAATATTTTGAGAAGGACCTGTATGTCCTTATATACCGTGTCTCATGAATTCCTGTTGCTTACCATAAATAGTATAATACATTATTACCATATAATGCCATAAATACTGTAAATTCTATTGAGTAAAATAATAATAATAATTTCTCCCATTTTTACTCCAATTCTCTACGCACGCTTTGGTCCAGGCAAGAGGAAACGGAGCCTGCAACATCAGGAACATCTTGCTGCATTGAGAGAGATGCAGGTGGCAGACATTCAGCAGCAGGAGCTGAACCGTGCCCAGAGGGAGCGCCACTTGCAGATGGCACTTGAAGAGGCCAAACAAACGAGGGAGCAGAAAGCGGCCTTGAGGGCAGAGGAACACTCTCAGATGGCTGCTTTCAATCAAGCATTCCTCAATGTTATGGGGATGCTTGTCCAGGCAATGAGTGGCCGACGGGAATAGGAACTCTCTTGCTGACTAATCCCATAGGCATGTGTTTTTTGATAATGTTTGCACTACATATCTGCACACTGTTAACAGTTTCTTATGTATATACTTTTTGCACTTTGTATGTTTTTGTGTGTTCTGTTCATATTTTTATTATATTTTTATAAGTGTTGTGCTTTAATAAAAACAAATTGCTCAAAAACGTGTACCCCCAGACTATATTAAATAATTATTATTGTATGAGCAGGGGAGTGTTCTTCGTACGTCGCTAACTCAGTTAGCTGGATTTGATTGTTGTGGATTTGTCCTGATCTTGGATTGTTTCGTTCTTCGATGCTCATCTCGCACTTGCTGTCATAGCAACATGTCCGTAATCTTGAACCTGCTCGGTAGCAGGTTTATTTCATGTAAACAGGATTAAGGCTGCGCTCCTGCCGGGTTATGATTGGTTGAAATGGTGAGGTCACATCTGATTGGTTAAAGTGCACGACTGACGTGGACTGACTCACGTGGGGAAAGAAAAGTATCTTGCATGCATATGCTATCAAATATTATATTAGAACATAAATTCATAGGTTTTTTATTATTATAGTAAACACTAGGCACGAGACAGCCCTCAAGACCATTAATTCAAATTCTTGTATAATGTTTATTTTGTAACACATTTATTTTTCAGGGGTTCGTCATGAATATATATGAATATATATAACAATATATAAATAAATATTTTTTTATAATGAAAAAGTGGACAACTAATTTTATTATAAAGTAAACAAGATAAAAGTATACATGTTTTTGAAAAAAATATTCATATTTCTATTTTTCCATATACATGTTTATTTTCATATTTCTTATTTTATTTTATTGTCTCATGTAATTTGTAAATCATATGTGCATATTATGTTCTAATATAATATTTGATAGTGATTATGTGTGTGGTGGGGAGGGGGGAATCCATGGCAGGGGGGCATTTCAGCACATTTATTTAATGCAAAAATTTAGCTTGTTCTTTTGTCATTTCGTCAACCAATCAAAGGGCTTGTGATCGGTGTTTCTACTGTCGATGCATATCGCCTTTTAAACCAACGTACAAACGCGCAATAATCCTAGACAACTCAATCTGGCTATACTAATCAACCACAGGTGTGCTCGAAGAACCAACTTAGCCAGGTCTTAATTACCACGATGATCTCATCTTAGATGTGTCAATTCATCCCGGATGTTTCAAGCGACGTACGAAGTACACCCCCCAGGTAATGTACCTCTTGATAAAGACAAATGATTAATGCTGCCACAATACAAGCCAAGACGATTAAAAAAAAACACGGAATACATTGTAAAGTTTGAAATGTAGTTTAAAAATTTATTGATAATACACTTTACAGAACATGCTATGTAAATAGTTAGCTATTCAAGTAACGCATCAGACCTGCACGGACATCCCTGCCCTCCTCCTCTACAGCCTGTGGCACTGCCACCACAGTCTCTGCTGCTGGGGGTGAATCCCAAGCATTCTCATAGGCCTCACCATGACTCACAAAGGTTATGTAGAGCACAACTTGTCAGCACCATGGACTTCACAAGGTTGACAGCACAGTCATTTCTTTTCATAATGCATCGCCATCTTCCTTTTAATCGACCAAAGGTATTTTCAACAACTACGCGTGCTCTGCAGATTTTCATGTTGTATACCTGCTGTTCTGCTGTCAGGTGTCCAGTGTCAATGAATGGTTTTAAGAGCCAGTTCTGCAAGGGATAGGCAGAGTCTCCTAGAATGTAGTAGCCAGCAGTCATCCCACCTATGTTTCTGGTGTTAGCTGGTATGTGGTTTCCATGGCTTGCCAACTCCCACAGTGTTGAGAGTCTCAAAACCTGAGCATCATGCAGGCTTCCAGGCAGTCCTGTGAAAACATTCCAGAAAAGTCCCTTTCCATCAACAACACCTTGAAGGATGATGGAGTGCCAGCCTTTACGGTTGAAATACACCGTGAAATTCCTCTGGTGCTATAATGGGGATGTATGATCCATCAATAGCACCAATACAGTGTGGGAGCCCCCACCTGTTCTCAATGTAGGCAGCTATTTCTTTAAACTTTTCCTGATCCGGATAACGAATTAGCTCTGGTACTAACAGGGTTTCTGCTGCTGCACAGAACTCCTGAGCACACCGACACACAGTTCTTAGCTTGCACCAAAAAGATGTCCAACACTTCTGTACTCAGCACCGGTTGCAAGCTTCCACAGTGCGATGGCTATTCTTTTCTTTAAAGGTACACACACGCGGAAGTTTGTCTCCCGTCTCTCCATCGCTGGACGCAGTTTGTTGCATAAGTGGATGAATGTTTCTTCAGACATTCTAAAGTTCTCCAGCCACTGAGTGTTTGTAAAACCGGGAACAATCACATCCCACCACTCTGAAGCACGGTTAAATGTCCAAACAGATGGTCTGTTGTGGCGACTTTTTTGCAAAATGTGGTAGATCTGTAATATACAGAATCAGCATTTTAATGTTACACTGGCAGTTAAGTTCATTTTATGTTTTGCAACAGTGATACAAGTTAGCTAGTGATGAGATTTTTTGAATGCTTACCCGTCGAGCTGAAGTGTTGTCGTCGTCTGCGTGTTGTTGTAAAAGTTCCAAAACTCTCTTGTTTTTTTAGCTGTGTTTTCTTTGGCTGCCATCAGCCTCTTTTGAAACAAACTCCTTCGTCTCGCTGTTAAAAACATCCACATGCCGAGAATGAAGAACATCATGCCGTCGATATGCTCCATTGTTGTGTGTTTGTTTGTGGCGCGTTTACGATGATGTCACAGCAGTAGAGGCGCCGCAACTAAAACGACACGTGAATAATCCCGCCCACTCTAAAGCGTTACTAAACTGCAGTGGAAGCACAAACTGAGCTGAACCGAAGTGAGTTGAACTGAACCGTGTCGTGCCGTACTATGCAGTGGAAAAGCGCCTTAACGTTACTGTCAGGGACAGCGAGGCTGGATCCAGCAGCTTACCACATCCCACATCATAATACACTGGCTCATTATAGTGGAGATTAATTTTTAAAACCACATACTAGTATAAAAATATAACACAAACAAAAACGTAAATAAAAAAGTATCACTGAACATATATTGGGTCGTATTTGTAAAAAAAAAAGAAATAAAGGAAAGAACAAGTTCATCATTCAAGTTATTCAGATCAGTGTAAAGTTAGTATGATTTTAAAAGTGCTATAACTCCACCTGGCACAGTTCCATCCTAGTGGAACACTCTGACTACATGTGAAGTGCCATGGAAAAGTAGCTGCCCCTTCCTGATTTTTTTTTCTTTGCATATTTGTCAGACTTGTATGGGTGGAATTTCACCTAAACACTTTGAGGAAATGACAAATTGGCCTTTTTGTTTGTGAGATATCATGAACATTTCGCAGGGAGCATCATCGTGAAGCAATGCAAGATATACCACTCATCAGTGTAAGCTGTAAGTGCAGCAGGTCAGTGGTGATGAACCAGTGCCTGCTGATGATGACCAACACGTCTCCCCTGATCTACCAGAGCCAAGTAAAAAGAATCACAATGAAACTGAACAGGTAAGCTGGAATAAAATCAGTAGCAGCATTAACTCGTGCTAGTAATCATTATGGTAGACAATATTAATTTAAAATAATGTTTCTCAGCCTGATTTCGAATTAATATTGACTACCATAATAATTAAAATAAGTAACTAGTTTAATAGCGTGAGCTAATGCTGCTACTGATTTTATTTCAGCTTACCTGTTCAGTTTTATTGCCATTCTTTGTAAAATATTGTCGTTATAGATTTATATTCAATTCAATTTTATTTGTATAGCGCTTTTAACAATTGACATTGTCTCAAAACAGCTTTACACAATCAAAAGAATTATTTAAGTTTGTATGGAATGTGAATGTGTATGAATCAAAATGGTCAGATAGTCCCTGGTGAGCAAGCCGGCGGGCGACATTGGCAAGGAAAAACTCCCTGAGATGGTAATAGGAAGAAACCTTGAGAGGAACCAGACTCAACAGGGAACCCATCCTCATCTGGGTGAAACAGATAGCAGGAAATTATCTGCATTTATACAGTGTGTTAGGTGGCAGGCAGTTCAGCTATAATAGTTGATGTTAAAATGGAGTCCAGGTAGTTATTGGAGACTCAGATAGACTTGTAGAAAGTTCCAGTCCTGAACTATCGAATTGTCAAGTCCTCAGGGAAACAGCTGCTAACACCAGTCGAGGCCAGAACCGTCTTCTAAGTAGAGAGAATCATCCCCAGACACCAGACGCATCCCAAAGAGAAACACGGGGCATCTATGCGAAGAGACCTCCAACCAGAAGCGGGGCACCAGGATGGATCAGACAGGTCCGGAGGGCAGAGGGAGTCTGGATCACTGGCAGCTCAGGGATGACGTGTAGCTCGACAGAGAGAAAGAGTGAAAGGGGGAGACAGGGGGAGAGAGGAAAGAGAAAGAGGGGGAGAAAGAGAAGAGGAGGAGAGATGGCAGTTAGGTATGGTCACAGTCGCATAATGTGAATGTATATTTACTGTAGAGTGCAAGCAGGGACTCCGGCAGGACTAACTATGACAGCACAACTAAAAGGGAGAGCCAGAAGGAAACACAAACATGAGGGCTCCCTGAGATGTAAAGCAAACAATGACCTCACCGTCAACAAACCTGAGTGATCAAATGAGCGTGTCTTCCAGCATCTAAACATGCCAGTTCACCGTAATACTCTACGTCCATGAGCCCCCCAGATCTGCTCCTTTACCTAAGGCAAATCTATTCATAAAAATGCTTGGCTAAATAAATAGGTTTTTAGCCTAGACTTAAACACTGAGGCTGTGTCTGAGTCCTGAACATTATTTGGAAGACTATTCCATAATTTTGGGGCTTTGTAAGAAAAAGCTCTGCCCCCAGCTGTAGTTTTCATAATACGCGGTACTGGCAAGCAGCCTGCATCCTTTGATCGAAGTAGGCGTGGCGGATCGTAAGACAGTAGCTGTTCGCTCAGATACTGCGGCGCGAGACCATTTAATGCTTTATATGTCAAGAGTAGTATTTTAAAATTAATGCGAAATTTCACAGGGAGCCAATGCAATGAAGATTGGATAGGGGTGACTATGCAGCTAGCAGACGGTTGGTTTAGCCTGTCTGTCTGCTCCCTGGCATGGGCTCTGTATTGTCACCGGTTACCTAGACCTCTACTGAGACTGTGTGCTATACTACAGGAAATGAGAGCAGCACCTTCCCGAGTGGGATGGACACCGTCCCGCCCTAACAGGCCAGCTTTGCCCTCAAAGGTCTTCCAATTGTTTATGAAGCCCACATTATTTTCGGAGCACCACCTGGACATCCAGCGGTACAGCGACCATAACCTGCTGTCATAAGCTATGTCGCCACGTCTCATTGGGATGGGACCAGAGCATACTACCTCATCCCTCATCGGATATCGCCTTTGCTAATTTAAACACCTCTATAAAGTTATCCTTACTAACCTCTGACTGACGAAGGCGTATATCATTAGCTCCAGCATGTACCACTATCTTAGAGAACCTGTGCTGTTCTAGAGCCCTAAGATTACCTGCTATGTCCGGTGCTCTGGCTCCTGGGATACACCTAACCACTGCCGCTGGCGCCCCTAAAGGTCTAGGTAATGTAACGTGCCTCGGTATAGAGTCTCCTATAACCAGAGCTCTTTCAGGTTTCTCAGAGGGTGCAGCACTGAGGAGAGCAAACCTGTTGGACACGTGAAGCGCAGAGGAGGTGTGCTCCGGTGGGTTAGCCTTAGCGTTAGCTTTGGCTGAATGAGTATGCCGCCGAGTCGTCACCCACTCGCCCCGCTGTGAGGGCTCTAATGCAGGAGTCGGCGGCTGTTTATCTCCGCCTGCAGCACCCAGACTGTCCGCTACGGGAATAACGCTGCTCTCGCGCTCTCTAACCCTCTCAAGTCTGGATGCACTCCTCTAACGTTAATATCTTCTCCGTCAGAGTGTTAACTAACACACACCTATCACAAATAAAGTTATCGCTAATGACGGAGGAAGAATGTCGAAACATCCTGCACTCCACACACTGAACGAGATGACTGGTAGACATGATAATGTACCCTCTGTGTCGGAGTTTTAGTTGTTTGGAGCTGAATTCCGTTTGTTGTTCTTAGACGGGGAAACTTGCGCGTTCTCCAAAAAGCGCAGTAAATGGCGAAGCCAAATAGTATGAATATGTAAAAAACTAGTTGCTATTAATATTATTCAGTCCTTCCAAGTCCTTCCATGCGGCATCTGGCGGATATTCAGTGAAGCACAACACATTTATTTATATTCCCGAATGTTGCTTACGGGAAGTCGCGGGAAGCCGCACGCTAAATTGCGGGATCTCGCGGAAAAACACGTGCATTCTTAACGGCCACATCTTTAGTATACTCAAGCTTACAACAACGCTGTTAATAAACACTGCCGAGACATGGGGGTCACACTGATGTGTGAGGAATGTGAATGTACTGTATAGGTGTGAACAGCTGAGAAATCAGTAGTAGTCCTGATGTCACCTGAGCCAGATGTCAATAGGTCTTACATATTCATGAAAAGTTGTGGATTATTTAGTGAAACAAATGCTATGCTGAAAAAAGTTAGGCAAATCAGTCACTTTACCTCAAATAAAAGGTCTTTCTGAGTGTTATGATTATTTTGCTATGGATACACACCCAAGACTTTCATTAGGTCAGTTCTGTGTTCAAAACAATCTACAATCTGTAATTTTCACTTTTTTCCTATAGTTTAAAATGAGTTTTTCTTGCATGTGTACTTTGACACAAGTTTAAAAGTCGCACATGGAATTAACATGTTTACATCAGCCACTTTATGAAAGCCCATATTGTGCATTATGTAAATAAGTGCAATTTGGTTAAAGGGGTCTGAGGCCTTTCTGAAGACCTGCAGTGCTTTAAGACCCCTTTACCAAATTTCACTTATTTACAGAGGAGTAAAAGTATTCCCCATCCCAGGAGCTGACTTAGCTTATAGTGAGGAAGGGATAATTATTTGCATTTGAATGTTGTCTGACATTGTAAAGCACACACAGTAACACTATGCCTATGCCATGGTTATACTGCATAAATATTACAAAATCCCTGAAAAAAGATCCTATGAAACATTTACACATGTAAAGACACTTTTTAAAATTATTTCTAATTTTCTATTCTGAAAGCCTAATATTCCAGTTATTTATATATTTAAAGTTTGATATATTTAAATGTACTTAAAAAAAAAAAACAATAACAATAAACAGATACAAACAAAGATGGGCTATATAACACTTCATTCTTTGTACAGTTGAACCTTGAATTACAAGCATAATTCGTTCCAGAAGCGTGCTCATATTTCAAAATACTCATAAACGAAATTTCATTTTCCCATAAGAAATAGTGGAAACTCAAATTATTTGTTCCACAGCTCCCCCTCCAAAAAAAAAAACAAACATAAAAATAATTAACACAAATTAAGTAAAAATAAAACAAATTAACCTACATATTCCCTTAAAAAAAAGGCCCAAGAGAGGAAAAAAAAATGTTGGCTCAGTTGTGATCATGTAACGCTCGATGGCAAAATAAGAAGCGCATGCGTGAGACATCGTACTCGTAAACCAAGACTTGTTTGTTTTCCAAGTCAAAATTTATTAAAAATCTTTGCTCGTCTTGCGGAACACTCGCAAACCGCATTACTCACAACCCGAGGTTTCACTGTACAAATAAAATTTTATCGTCTGTCTAAACAACATTTAACCAATGTTTTTTTTTTTTTTTCTTTAGTCATTATTATACAATAAATATCAATAGCTCTGGTTCTTATTTTCATGTTTGTTGTATAAAGTGTTCTGAAATGAAAATTACCATCACTGTAATATTTCTTCAATATGACATGACTTTTTAATGACTAAAGCTCCACTACAATTACAACTGTTTTGCAAAATGTCCCTTTGCGCCACCTGGCGGTCATGTTCATGAAATGCGACAGATTTACAGTGGAACCTCATATTGCGAAGAGTCTCACCCATGCGCTTGTTATGGTGAGTCTCTATTCTGTTAACTAGCGTGTGCATATATGTGTGTGAAAGTTGACCTACACAGCAGAACCCCCCCCCCCTGTGTCTGCAAGCTAGTGGGTGTGTTTGTGTCTGTGTGCGCGCACACGCTTGGTAGAGTGAGAGTCTATAGCAGGTAAACTGGTATGTGGGTGTATGTGTGCTCGCACAGTGGTGTGAAAGTGGTGTGTTTTGCTTCCAGAAAAAACTATGCTTGCAATCCCAGGTACCACTGTATCTTTGTCGCCATTGTTTTGCCGCAGTGATGAGCATGGTGTTAATGGCCTTTCTGCTTGACTACCTACTGTAGACAGGTGTGTACCTTTCCTAATTGTCCATAGAAATCAATTAGGCACAGGTGAATTCCCGTCAAGTTGTAGAAGCCACTCTACCGCTGAAGAGTAGCATGCACCAAAGCTGCATTGCAAGTGTCGTAACAAAGGGTCTGAATACTTATGTAAATATTTCAGTCTTTATTTTTTAATAAATTATCAAACACTCCAGACACCTGATTTTACTTTGTAGTTTTGAAGGATTGTATATAGAATGATGAGAGATTTAAATCCATTTTATGATGGTTTTACAACATAATGAAATAAAGATGAAAGGCTTTTGACAGTGCTGACAAAGTTTTCAGCCCATTTTAAGTTTCCACATTTTCTTAAGTTTTTCTGTTGTTTACATTCTGTTTCTAGGACACAGAGAACAGCCATTTCTACTCCTTTGAGTTTCTGAAGACAAGCAATGTGCCAAATAATGCAAGAAAATTAGGACTTGAACTCAGGCCTTGTTTGTACAAAAAACGGTAGATTAATTGATAGCAATGCAGTCTGAGAAGGGAGTTAAAAACAAAAGGCAGCAGTCTATTATAAGAATAAATAGCATTGTAACAAGTCATTTTAATACATGTTACCTAAATATGGTTGACTTGAGAGATTAAAAAGTCAAGACTACAAAGTGGACGTCTACCATACCTGGTATTAGTAAAAAAAAATTGCATGCATTCACCATTATACATATAGTTGTAAAAATAAATATTAAAATTTTATGTTGAAAATGCTGTTTGTGTGTGTGTAGTTTTTTAAATGTTTATCAGTATTTTCAGTTATTACCTATATTTATTTTTCATTGATAGCACTGACTAATCTAACTCATCTCATTTTGTAAAGTACTGGATCCAATCTTGTCATTAGTGGAACATAAGTGACAATGTTGTCCACTGAGAGGTTCCAGACTCCATCCATACTCTGACTGTTCAGATATAGAGGACAGTTGTAGACCGGTATTGAGTAGGCTCTAGAAGGTGAACTGTGAGATAAGCATCTGAGTTTGGGCTTCTTTACTTTGGTTCTGAACCAGAGGAAAAAGACATTGTTGAGGTGATGAGGTGTCCTGCAGAGCCTCAAGTTGTGTATCCCATAACACTCCATGCAGCGCCTATCCAGAAAGATAGATCCCGTTTAAGAGCTTAAATTTTGGAGATGCTGCAGCCGGACTCCAGGACCTGAGGATGTAGACAAACTTTATTATTGTGGGACAATTATATTATTATGCTGTTTTGATCTGTTTATTCTAAAAAAAGAACACAGTCTATAAATTGGATTAATTTAAAAAAATCTCATATTGTTTAAATCCTTTTTTAAAACCAGTAAGCGAATGATTTTGTCATATGAGAGACGTGTTCATTGTGGATGAACACGTCTCTCATATGACGTGATTTATGATAGATGACGAAATCATTCGCTTACAGGTTTTTTGCTTACGGGTCACTCGCTTCTTTTCACTAATTTTAAGAGGGTGATATCAAGGCAGTTTGATTTGGACAGTTTCTCTGATCAAGGCAGCAAGAAATCCATGGGGGTTATTAAAGGCAGATAAACAGTAGACAGGAGGTGAACGACTGTATTCTTGCAGCTGATACACCTGAAGCAGATTTGCTCGAGACTCCAACTCTTAGATCTTAGGATGACTTAGAAACACCAAGGTCTTAGGATGTTTGCATTTTCAACAATGATGACACTGTCTCAGCAAGATTTTCCCACTCAGTCTGGAGAAAGATTTTTTTCCCCACCCTTCTGCTCTTCTTTGTCCATTCAAACTTGGTCTGTAATTTTTCTTCAGCCATTTTGTAGTCTTTGAGCCCTAAAATCTGCTTGATGGTTCCAATAAGCAGCTATTGAATTCGAAACTGAAAGAGGACTTGCCGGCTTTGTATCTCACTATGTTGGATAATGAAAACAACGCTGGCATTACCGAGTTTGAGCGTGAGATGGCGATCCATTGATAAAGATTCGGAAATGAAGCTTCAAGAAATGAAAGAAGCCAGAAGGGAAAAGTGGAGTCAATTGACTGCATTATCTGAGGAAATAGAGCTGCTTATGTACAATGCCTACAAGTTGTATGATGTTGAAGCTAAGTACTATACGGACTTCAAAGGGCTGCTAGAAGATTTTGTTGAAAGCAAAATCGACAGGTGGGATTGTGTTTAAACGAAGACGAACTCGAACATGGTCTGCAAAACTGGTATAAGTTTAAAATACTGTGTTGCACAGAATGCAGGAAAAAAGTAGAGCTGTGGATCGCGGAAACTAGGAGCTGCTTCATGATGTCTCAAACGTACAACGATGGAGTTACGCCAGATGACGGCGTGTCAATGGAGGAGTTTAAGACGCCCACCTCTAATAGGCATGGAAGCATAGCGATGGCACCATCCAAAAGGTCTTCAACATCTTCAGCATCTTCAGCTCGATTAAAGAAGGCAGAAGCCGACAGAGCAGCTCTGTTGGCTGAAGTGGCAACCTTAAACCAACGGCAGGCGTTAGACATTGAGGAAGCACGACTACAGGCAAAAAGGGAAAGGTTAAGACTTAAAACGGAGCTTGCAAAGGCCAACGCTAAAATAAATGTGTTCCAGGACCATGTCAACTGACTACAGCCAACCAGAGAGTGCATAACCAACGAACCAAGTAGCGCATGCGCTCCCAAATTGGAATACAATGAACTTTACGAGAGCAGTGCGTCAACAGAATACTTCGGACTGCCATCACGTTTCGAGGCAGCCCATCCAAGTGTGCCCGTAAGTTTTAAATTCAATTCAATTCAATTTTATTTATATAGCGCTTTTAACAATGGTCATTGTCTCAAAGCAGCTTCACAAAAATTAAAGAAATTTAACAAATCATAATAATAATAATAAATAAATAAAATAATAATAATAGAAAATAAATAAATAAAAACAAATAGTAATAATTATAGAAAAGAAAATAATTGGAAGTGTGGATGTGTGAGAAAAATGTGCAGATAATAATGAGACGAATGAATGAAATTTCTCTGATGAGCAAGCCAAGGGTGACGGCGACGGTGGCAAGGAAAAACTCCCTGAGATGGCATTAGGAAGAAACCTTGAGAGGAACCAGACTCAACAGGGAACCCATCCTCATCTGGGCGATAACAGATAGAAATGATATAACATCTTGTGTGTTGTGCAGGTGAAAATTCAATATGACAGAAATTATTTAAATTGACATGAAGACCAGTTCAGCATAGGGACGAGTCAGTAGGTGCAGAGGGCAGATGAGGTCTGGATCACTGGAAGCACAGGAGAAGCATATGTAGCTCCAACCATCATAAAGCTGAATCCAGCTGGAGCTGGTCCTTCTCTGGATGCCTCAGGAACCTCGCAGGGTCGGCCTTTGTCTACTGAAGCTGGCAAAATCTCCCGATGCCTCGGGATGGGTAGAGAAATACAGAACAGATGGGGAGAATTAGCGTAGTTGCCATTCGGTATAGGTGTACTGGAGTATGAGTACTGGGATGAGTTATGTGTATGCCAGATTAAAAAGATGCGTCTTGAGTCTACTTTTGAACTGAGAAACCGTGTCTGCTCCCCAAACACTGTCTGGAAGGCTATTCCAAAGCTTTGGAGCTAAATATGAAAAAGCCCTACCCCCTTTTGTAGATTTTGAAATTCTGGGAACTACCAGAAGTCCGGAGCTTTGTGATCTTAAGGCGCGTGGTGGATTGTAGCGCATCAGAAGACTGGTTAGGTATATGGGAGCTAAACCATTTAAGGCCTTGTATGTAAGTAATACTATTTTGTAATTTATTCTAAACTGAACAGGTAGCCAGTGCAGGGATGATAATATTGGGGTTATATGATCATATTTTCTGGATCTAGTGAGAACCCTGGCAGCTGCATTTTGGATTAACTGGATAAACCAAAATTGAAAAGTACTTTAAGTGAATGGTCTACCCAAGACAATAAATACACACGCCATGACATTGACACATTAGAACCTCAGAGTATGACGCAACAGCAGGCAGATATTACAGCAATGCTTGTGAAATGCCAAAGGCAATCCTCCTTACCTCGGCACAATGTTCCTGCCTTTCATGGTGACCCTCTTGAGTTTACATCCTTCATGAAAGCGTTTAAACATTTCAGCTGTTTTATCTTGAGCAGTTTACTAGGGGAGAGGCTAGAGACCTCGTTATGAGCTGTCAGCTTATGCCAGATCAGTGTGATTATGTAGAGGCAATGAGACTGTTACAGGACAGATTTGGAAATAAACGAAAAATCGCAACCACGCTGATGTAAAAGGTAGCCAATTGGCCAGAAATAAAGTCAGAAGATGGAAAATCGTTAAGCGCCTTCTCCGTGTTTCTAGCATCCTGTCACAACATCATGGCAAGCATTGACCACATGGAGGAGCTAGATAACGCTACCAACATGCAGACTATTACTTCAAAACTGCCCTACGAATTGCGAAAGAGATGGAGGGACCAAGCACACAAGCTTGAGGAGCTTAATCAGATAAGACCCAAGTTCAAGCAGCTAGCGGAATTTGTAGACCAACAAGCTAACGTAATCTCAAACCCACTCTTCAGAAACCTGAACGCCTCAACTAGCGACAAAAGACACTTTAACAAATCCCTTCAAGGGTCCAAGCTAAACAAGCAAGGAAAAAGAGGGTTCAGCTTCGCAGTGGGGATTAAACAGGTTGGTGAAACTCATAAAGACTTGATTACAGTAAATAGCCATGGTGCATCAATTCAATTCAATTCAATTTTCAATTCAGTTTTATTTGTATAGCGCTTTTAACAATTGACATTGTCTCAAAACAGCTTTACACAATCAAAAGAATTATTTAAGTTTGTATGGAATGTGAATGTGTATGAATCAAAATGTTCAGATATTCCCTGGCGAGCAAGCCCGAGGGCGACAGTGGCAAGGAAAAACTCCCTGAGACGGTAATAGGAAGAAACCTTGAGAGGAACCAGACTCGACAGGGAACCCATCCTCATCTGGGTGAAACAGATAACAGGAAATGATCTGCATTTATACAGTGTTAAGTGTTAGGTTCAGCTATAATAGTTGATGTTAATTGATGTTATAATACTTGATGTAAAATGGAGTCCAGTAGTTATTCGAGACTCAGATAGACTTGTAGAAAGTTCCAGTCCTGAACTATCGAATTGTCAAGTCCTCAGAGAAACAGCTGACCACACCAGTCGAGGCCAGAACCATCTTCTAAGTATAGAGAATCATCCCCAGACACCAGACGCATCCTAAAGAGACACACGGGGCATCCATGCGATGAGACCTCCAACCAGAAACCGGGCACCAGGATGGATCAGACAGGTCCGGAGGGCAGAGGGAGTCTGGATCACTGGCAGCTCAGGAACCACATGTGTAGCTCGACAGAGAGAGAGAGAGAAAGAGTGAAAGGGGGAGACAGGGGGAGAGAGGAAAGAGAAAGAGGGGGAGGAAGAGAAGAGGAGGAGAGATTGCAATTAGGTATGGTCACAGTCACAATGTCTAATGTGAATGTATATTTACTGTAGAGTGCAAGCAGGGACTCCGGCAGGACTAACTATGACAGCATAACTAAAAGGGAGAGCCAGAAGGAAACACAAACATGAGGGCTCCCTGAGATGTAAAGCAAACAATCACCTCACCGTCAACAAACCTGAGTGATCAAATGAGACTGAGGAAGACAGCATCTAAACATACCAGTTCACCATAATGCTCTACGTCCATGAGTCCCCCAGATCTGCTCCTTTACCTTATGGCAAATCTATTTATAAAATGCTTGGTTAAATAAATAGGTTTTGAGCCTAGACTTAAACACTGAGACTGTGTCTGAGTCCCGAACACTATTTGGAAGACTATTCCATAATTTTGGGGCTTTGTAAGAAAAAGCTCTGCCCCCAGCTGTAGTTTTCATAATACGCGGTACTGATAAGCAGCCTGCATCCTTTGACCGAAGTAGGCGTGGCGGATCGTAAGACACTAGCAGTTCGCTCAGATACTGCGGCGCGAGACCATTTAATGCCTTATATGTCAAGAGTAGTATTTTAAAATCAATGCGAAATTTCACAGGGAGCCAATGCAGTGAAGATAGGATAGGGGTGATGTGCTCATATCTTTTGGTTCTAGTGAGGACTCTCGCTGCTGCATTTTGGAGTAGCTGAAGCTTGTTTATGCACCTAACTGAACAACCAGACAGTAAGGCATTACAATAGTCCAACCTAGAAGTGATAAAAGCATGAACTAGTTTTTCTGCATCATTTAGCGACAATATATTTCTTATTTTGGCGATATTTCTAAGGTGAAAGAATGCTATCCTGGTGATATTATCTACATGAGCTTCAAATGAAAGGCTGGAATCTATAATCACGCCGAGGTCTTTTACTGTTGCACTTGACGGAACAGAAAGGCCATCTAAAGTTACGGTGTGATCTAAGATTTTACTTCTAGCTGTATGCGGTCCTATGACTAGAACTTCTGTCTTATCCGGATTAAGCAGAAGGAAGTTAATTAGCATCCAATTTCTTATGTCCTGAACACATTGCTCAACTTTAGTAAGATGGTTTTTCTCATCAGGTTTTGTTGAGACGTATAGCTGTGTGTCGTCAGCATAACAATGAAAACTAATACCATGCTTACGGATTATGTTGCCCGGAGGAAGCATGTAAAGGGAAAAAAGCAGTGGGCCTAAAACTGAACCCTGCGGAACGCCAAACTCCACTAGAGAACATGCAGAATAATCACCATTTAAGTCTACATACTGATAACGATCGGTCAAATAGGATCTGAGCCAGGAGAGGGTTGTACCCTTAATTCCTACTAAATTTTCTAATCTGTGAAGAAGAATAGCATGATCAATAGTGTCAAAAGCTGCACTGAGGTCGAGTAATACAAGCATAGTTACACAACCCTGATCAGAGGCCAATAGGAGGTCATTTACTACTTTAACGAGTGCTGTTTCTGTGCTGTGATGAGGCCTAAATCCTGACTGATACAGTTCATGTATGCCATTTCTATGTAGATATGAGCATAGCTGCTCCGCTACTATCTTTTCCAGAATCTTAGAGATAAAGGGGAGGTTTGATATTGGCCTGTAATTGGACAGCTGACAGGGGTCGAGGTCAGGTTTCTTAATTATTGGTTTAATAACTGCTACTTTAAAAGATTTTGGAACATAACCAATGCTGAGTGAGGAATTAATTATTCTCAACATCGGTTCTGTTATTACTGGTACTATCTGTTTAAGAAAATGTGTCGGTATAGGATCTAATATACAGGTTGATGAATTTGCAGAAGAGATGAGTGAAATTAGTTCATTCTCTTCAAGAGGAGTAAAGTATTCTAGGTTTGAATCTGACATGGCTAGGTTAACATCAGTATCAATTACATTGTTTGGTTTCAAAGCCTCAATTTTATGCCTGATATTTACAATTTTATTATTAAAAAAGTTCATGAAGTCCTCACTATTGCATGATGTTGTTGTGGAGATTTCTGTAGTGGTCTTATTTCTGGTTAATTTGGCTACGGTATTAAATAAAAATCTAGGATTATTTTTATTTTCTTCTATAAGAGTGGAGAGATACGTTGATCTAGCTACACTAAGAGCTTTCCTATAGTTCAGGATGCTCTCTTTCCATGCTATTTGAAATACCAACTATTTAGTTTGACGCCATTTACGCTCTAATTTCCGAGCAGTCTGTTTTAAAGTGCGCGTGTGATCGTTATACCAGGGAGCGAGTTTCTTATCTCTAATAATTTTTCTTTTAGCTGGAGCTACATTATCTAAGGTACAACGAAGTGTCGACTCTAAATATTCAGTCGGCTGATCAAGTTCTGTGGGGTCAGACGGTGGCCTAATCGAAGTTGGTAACTCTGGGAGATTACTGATAAAACTCTGTGTGGTAGTTGATGTGAATGTACGTTTAATACGGTAGCGCGGTGCTGTGCGTACATTATCACTGTGACACGCTTGAATGGAGACAAGATAGTGATCTGAGATAATTTCAGACAGTGGAATTGTGAATACATTTCTTATAATTAATCCGAAGAATATTACTAAATCTAAAGTGTGACCTGCTTTATGAGTGGGTCCTACTACACACTGATTTACGCCTACGGAGTCCAGTATGGATATAAATGCTGTTCTCAGAGGGTCTTCTGGATTCTCAAAATGAATGTTAAAATCTCCAGCAATTAACACTTTGTCTACAGAAATGACCAGGTCTGAGATGAAATCTGCAAATTCACTAAGAAATTCAGAATACGGCCCTGGAGGTCTGTAAATTATAATTAGTGGAATCGACTGAGCTGATTTAATATACTTAAATACACTTATGTTACTATAGAGAATTTCAAATGAGTTAAATTTGTGTCCGTGTTTTTGTACGATAGACAGATTATCATTATGAATAACTGCGACGCCTCCTCCTCTACCAGTTAACCGAGGCTGGTGTATGTAGCGGTATCCAGGAGGACTAGCTTCATTTAGAGCTACATACTCGTCCTGTTTAACCCATGTTTCAGTTAAACAGAGTATATCAAACGCCTGATCTGTGATAATTTCATTAACAATAACTGCTTTTGATGTGAGAGATCTAATATTTAACAATCCTAGCTTCAGATCAGAGGTGACGGCTGCGCATTCAGTATGATCTGAGTTTGTGGTCTTTATGTTAATTAGATTATTGAAACAGACTTTCTGGGTCTTTCTACATTTTTGCTTAGATCGGGGAACAGACACAGTCTCAATATGGTGAACCCTGAGTGACGACTCTATGCAGCTAGCAGACGGTTGGTTTAGCCTGTCGGTCTGCTCCCTGGCCTGGGCTCTGGATTGTCACCGATTAACTAGACCTCTACTGAGACTATGAGCTATACTACAGGAAATGAGAGCAGCACCTTCCCGAGTGGGATGGACACCGTCCCGCCCTAACAGGCCAGCTTTGCCCTCAAAGGTCTTCCAATTATCTATGTAGCCCACATTATTTTCGGAGCACCACCTGGACATCCAGCGGTTCAGTGACCATAACCTGCTGTAAGCTATGTCGCCACGTCTCATTGGGATGGGACCAGAGCATACTACTTCATCGGACATCGCCTTCGCTAATTTAAACACCTCTGTAAAGTTATTCTTACTAACCTCTGACTGACGAAGGCGTATATCATTAGCTCCAGCATGTACCACTATCTTAGAGAACCTATGCTGTCCTAGAGCCCTAAGATTACCTGCTATGTCCGGTGCTCTGGCTCCCGGGATACACCTAACCACTGCCGCTGGCGCCCCTAAAGGTCTAGCTAATGTCACGTGTCTCAGTATAGAGTCTCCTATAACCAGAGCTCTTTCAGGTTTCTCAGCGGGTGCAGCACTGAGGAGAGCAAACCTGTTGGACACGTGAGGCGCAGAGGAGGTGTGCTCCGGTGGGCTAGCCTTAGCGTTAGCTTTGGCTGAACGAGTATGCCGCCGAGTCGTCACCCACTCGCCCCGCTGTGAGGGCTCTAATGCCAGAGTCGGGGGCTGTTTATCTCCGCCTGTGGCACCCAGACTGTCCGCTACAGGAATAACGCTGCTCTCACACTGTCTAACACTCTCTAAAGTCTGGATGCGCTCCTCTAATGCTGATATCTTCTCCGTCAGATTGCTCACTAACACACACCTATCACAAATAAAATTATCACTAATGACGGAGGAAGAATGTCTAAACATCCTGCACTCTACACACTGAACAAGCTGAACGGTAGACATTATAACGTACCTCTGTGTCGGAGTTTTAGTTGTTTGGAGATGAATTCCGTTTGTTGTTTTTAGACGAGGAAACTCGCGCGTTGCGAAACTTTCGCGGCAACAATACGAAAACAGGAAGCTACGTCAGTGATCAGTACCTTTACTAAACCTTGTGCATTTTGTAAGAAAGGTCACACCTTACATGAATGTCATTTTTTTGATAATAAGAGACAAAGATAAAGTGGACTTTTTGAAAAGGAATGGATTTTGCTATGGATGTTTAGTGAAAGGACATTTAAACAAAGACTGCACAAAAAGAATCATATGTCCATTGTGTTTAAAGAAACATCCTCGCATGTTACACATTGCCGTACAAGATACAGCTCAGGTAGTCGTAAAAGCCGATAAACTGAAACAGTTAAAACACTGCCTGCTACAGTGAGTAATGAAATAAGTACCTGCACTGGGGCTGGAGACGATTGCATTCTCTCCATAGTGCCTGTTAAAATAAAGTCAAAGAAAAGTGACAAGATAGTAGAAGTGTATGCCTTCATAGACCCAGGTAGATCTGAGTACAGAGTCATTAGCAAGGCGATTAAATGTTCAAGGTAGAAAAGTTGACCTGACGTTAAGTACCATGAACTCTAAGAAACAAGTAGAAAGTTATGTGCTCACTGATTTGGAGGTTAGCGGTCTGGAAGAAACCACCTTTGTTGAACTTTCCATAGTGTACACACAAAAGAGCATCCCAGTCTCAGTGGAAAACATTCCACAACAGCACGACATTAAGTGAAGTAAAATTGCCACAAATTGATGCTGGAATTGAAATTCTCATAGGAAATAGAGAGTACAAGCTGCTAGAACCATGGCTAGTACTTAACAGCAGGCACAACGGGCCATATGCAATAAAGACTGCTCTTGGATGGACTCTAAATGGACCTCTTAGAGAATCTGACGAGAAAGGCACATACGACAACGAGCAGGCGAGTGTTACAGTCAACAGAGTTTCCATCGAAAGTTTAGAACAAATGCTGATACAACAGTACAACCATAACTTTCCTGAACGAAACTGTGATGATAAGGCCGAGTTGTCACAAGAGGATTATCAGTTTACTGACAATCACTTTTACATCGGTCTTCCATTTAAGAAAGCAGCTATTCAAATGCCCAATAACCGAAGTGCAGCCATGCTGCGCGCACTAAATCTTAAAAGGAAATTCAAAAATAACCGCTCCTTTCACGAGGAGTACTCACAGTTCATGAAAGACATGCTTGAAAAGGGCCATGCAGTCAGGGTTCCTGCACCTCACTTACAGTGGGAGCCACGTCAAACAGCCGCTTGGAGCATGATAGATATTTCTCTTTCTCCCCCTCTTTCTCTTTCCTCTCTCACCCTGTCTCCCCCTTTCACTCTTTCTCTCTCTCTCTCTGTCGAGCTACACGTCATCCCTGAGCTGCCAGTGATCCAGACTCCCTCTGCCCTCCGGACCTGTCTGACCCATCCTGGTGCCCCGCTTCTGGTTGGAGGTCTCGTCGCATGGATGCCCCATGTGTGTCTTTGGGATGCGTCTGGTGTCCGGGGATGATTCTCTCTACTTAGAAGATGGTTCTGGCCTCGACTGTTGTTAGCAGCTGTTTCTCTGAGGACTTGACAATTCGATAGTTCAGGACTGGAACTTTCTACAAGTCTGAGTCTCCAATAACTACCTGGAGTCCATTTTAACATCAATTAAGATCAACTATTATAGCTGAACTGCCTGCCACCTAGATGAGGATGAGTTCCCTGTTGAGTCTGGTTCCTCTCAAGGTTTCTTCCTATTACCATCCCCGCCTAGTGCCCGAAGTCTCCTGGGATAGGCTCCAGGTCCCCCGCGACCCTGAACACAGGATTAAGCGGTATAGAAAATGAATGAATGAATGAATTGATAGATCCATAACAGGACCATGACAGGTTAATGCACGGAATGTGATCCCCCGCGATGACGTGGTTAACGATGCCCCGCCCCATAAACGCCCTCTCCTCATGCACTCTCCTTTTTTTTCAAAAATTTTTTATTGAACAATTGTCATACATAAACAGATCAAAAGTAACTAATTAAATGTATTATTATGAAAAGAAAAAAATGAAAAACTTCCCACCCACCCTAAAAGCCATACATCCACACACACACGCACACACAAACACACCCTAGATCCTTCGGCTCAAACTAATCTGTGTGAATTAGATTGGTCATACATATACTGTACACTCCGATGCTTGACCCAGTCCAGATAATCATTCAGGCAGTACCTGTAAACTTGCAAAATAAGCAATAAATGGTTGCCATTTGTGAAAAAACATATTAGTAGAACCTCTCGGTGTATATTTGTATATATCTTAATATAAGATATATGTGTATATCTTAAGAAAAAATAATAAATCTTTAATCCACTGAGAGATTGAGGGATAATTAATGGACTTCCAGGGTAAAAGTATTGTACGTCTGGCCAACAAAGATGAGAAGGCGACGACATCTTTATATGCAGAACTTAATGGAACTGAAACATCTGTAATGCCAAATATAGCAGTTAATGGACATGGCTTCAACTGTACCCCAAGTATAGTGGACATGAGATTAAAAAAAGCTGTCCAAAAGTTGTGCAGGTTTGGGCACAAAAAGAACATGTGACAGGTGCTATGCCTCTCCCTATAATTTAAGTCATATCTATCCTCAACATCAGGAAATACTTCAGCTAGCCTTGATTTTGAATAATGGACTTTGTGCAAAACCTTAAACCGAATAAGACTGAGACGGGCTCAGGGAGAGCTGGAGCGTATTCTGTCTATGGCTTTCTCCCAACATTCCTCACTCAACTGCAATCCCAGTTAATTTTCCCAAGCAGCTCTGGTTTTAGCGATTTTACAATCATTCATTCATTCATTTTCTGTACTGCTTTATCCTTATATACAGGGTCGCGGGGGCCTGGAGCCTATCCCAGGAAACTTTGGGCACAAGGCGGGGTACACCCTGGACAGGGTGCCATTCTATCGCAGGGCACACACATACACACACTCATTCACACACTACGGACAATTTTGAATGTCAATTAACTTAACCTACATGTCTTTGGACTGTGGGAGGAAACCGGAGTACCCGGAGGAAACCCACCAAGCACGGGGAGAACATGCAAACTCCATGCACACAGAGACGGGAATCGAACCCGGACCCTGGCGGTGCAAGGCGACAGTGCTACCCACTACACCACCGTGCCGCCTGATTTTACAATCACCAAAAGATAAAATAAAATGATATATTCTTGATATCACACCTCGTTGATATGAATGAAATGTGATCAGATTTTCCCAGGGCTGCTTGGGAGGTATTGAAGGAAAACTAGGAAAACGCTTGGATACAAAGTTGTGAACTTGCAGGTAACGAAAGAAATTAGCTGCAGGCAGCTCATACTCCGAGGACAGATTAGCAAAACATTTAAATACTCCATCTTCATACAAATGATAAAAATTTGTGATGCCTTTGTCGTGCCATGATAGAAATGCTGAATCTAAAACTGACGGGGGAAACAAATGATTTTTATGCAATGGACCCATTGCTGACGCAGATCCAAATTTAAAATGCCGTCTAAACTGATACCAAATCTTAAGTGTGTTGAGTACCACTGGGTTATCAGTGTATTGAGCGGTTTTGATTGGAAATTAAGTGCAAAGTAGAGCTAATATACAGGCTGGTTTACAAGACAGTAACTCTAATTTGCACCATGGGGATTCAGATGAGTTTATCCAAAAATTTAATTTTGAATATGTGCAGCCCAGTAGGAAATTTGAAAATTAGGCAGAGCTAGTCCACCACTAAGTCTACATCTCTGTAGTAAGGTCTTATGGATTCTAGGAGGTTTTCCAGCCCAAAGAAAAGAGATTATGACTTTATCTAAGGAATCAAAAAAATACTTAGGAAGAAATAAAGGAAGGGATTGAAAGAAATTTTGGAAGAATGGTCATTTTAACTGTATTGATTTTTCCGGTTAAAGAAAGAGGCAGATTGCTCCATCTCTGAATATCAGATTTTACATCAGGAATAAGAGAGGAGAAATTGGCATGAGAAAGGTCAGATAGAGAACGAGTCACTGTAATACCAAGATATTTAAAGCCTGAACAATTGAGTTTAAAGGCAGGTTAAGATGCTGAAGTTGTAAAGCACTATTATTAACCAGGTAGTATTCACTCTTATGCAAATTTAGTTTATACCCAGAGAAAGAACCAAAGTTATCCAAAATGGTTAAAATAACAGGAATAGAGGCTGCAGGATCAGTCACATATAACAAGAAGTCATCGGCATATAGGGATAAATTTTGCTCCAACCAATTATGAAATAATACCTTTAAAAGCAAGAGAAGATCTAAGCTTAATAGACAATGATTCAATAGCAAGGGCAAAAAGCAGTGGTGACAGTGGGCACCCCTGCCGGGTACCATGCCCAAGAGTGAAATAATCAGAGCTTATGTCATTTGTATGAACACTAGCTTGCGGGGATTTGTAAAGGAGGCGAATCCAAGAAATAAATTTATAACCAAACCCAAATTTCTTTAATACTTCAAACAAGTATTCCCAGTCGACCCTATCAAAAGCTTTCTCAGCATCCAGTGAAATTACAACCTCAGGGGATACAGATGTTTGTTTGGAGTAAATTATATTAAAAAGTGTGCGAGTATTAAAGAACAAATGCCGTCCTTTTATGAAACCGGTCTGCTCCTCAGATATAACATATGGTAATACATCCTCTAAACGGGATGCAATAACTTTGGCCAGAACTTTCACATCAGCATTTAGCAATGATAGTGGCCTATATGATCCACACTGAAGGGGATCCTTTCCCTTTTTAAGAAGAAGAGCAATTGAGGCTTGGTTAAAAGTAGATGGTAATGAGCCCTGGTCTAAGGATTCATTGAACACACCAAGAAACAAAGGTGCCAATTTATCTATAAACTTTTTATGAAACTCAATTGGAAAACCGTCTGGGCCTGGAGCTATATTAGACTGCATTGCCTTAATTGAAACTATGATTTCTTCAAGAGATAATGGAGAGTCCAAGTCCCTTACAGATCAATAACAGGAATATCAATACTTCGAAGGAAATCATTCAATTTTATATCATCTTTGAGGCATTCAGATTTATAAAGGGAGGAGTAATATGATTTCAAAACTGCATTGATCTCTGTGAGATCAGCAGTGATAATATTTAAGTCATTTTTAATTTGTGGTATTAGGCGTGAGGCAGTCTGTCATTTTAGCTGATGTGCTAACAATCTACTTGATTTATCACCATATTCGTAATATGTTCCCCGAGTCTGTAACAACATAAGTTCTGTTTCTTTTGTAGAAAGAAGATCAAATTCTGATTGCAAATCAATGCGTTGTTTGTACAACTATGGAGAAGGATTAGATGCATAAATATGGTCGAGCTTGCTAATAGCAGATGTGAGTTCGTTGAGCCTAGTCTTGCGACTTCGATTTAGAAAAGCAGAGTATGAGATGATTTGCCCTCTAAGATAAGCCTTGAGAGTTTCCCATAATAACGAATAAGAAGTGGACTCAAGATGGTTAAACAACAAAAATTCATCAATAGTGTTAGAAATTAATGTACAAAACTCTTTGTCCGCTAAAAGAAGTGAGTTAAACCACCAAGACGATGAGGTCTGTTTATGCATTGATAATTGTATATCCAGTGATAAGGGAGCATGGTCAGAAATTACAATACTTAAATAATCTGAAGAAACAACAGAAGGATTAAGATGACTGTCAATGAAAAAATAATCAATTCTAGAATATGAATGATGCCCCTGAGAAAGAAATTAGAATTTTTTTATCTACAGGATTACGGAATCTCCATGGGTCTATAAGGCCATTCTGTGACATGAAATCAAAAAATATTCTAGACATAGCAGACTGGCACACAACGCGAGAGCTAGAGCGATCCAAAACTGGATAAGAAACACAGTTTAAATCAAGTGAGGGTTTAAGCAGGGAAGGCTACTAAGTAATTTATTCGCAAAAAGTTTGGAGCATAGACATTTACCAACAAAACCTTGGTCTGAATTAGTGTGCCTGCAACAATAAGATACCTGCCATTTCTGTCAGCAATTATATGGCTAGGTGAAAACTGTATCTTTTTGTTAACTAATATGGCCACACCCCGTGACTTAGAATTACAATTAGAATGAAAAATTTGACCTACCCAAGGACGAAGAAGCCTATGATGATCCTTAACTTGAAGATGTGTTTCTTGTAAAATCAGTATGTAAACGTTTCAGGTGATTAAATACCCTAGATCTTTTAATTGGGTTACCCATACCTCTGATGTTCCAGCTAAGAAAACGGACAGGTGTACCACTCCCAGTTAAACTTGGGCCTACATAGGAATTTGCCATTTATCCAAAAAATGCGAAAATTATAAAGATTCGCAGAGCCAGAAGGATGACACCCCCTCCCCCTACCCCCCACATGCGCGCACACACACATTCACAAACACACATAAAACACAAATCTAAAGTCTCCATCCTAGCAAACCCTAGGAGACAGCAAAGTAAACTAACTAAAACAAAGGTCGCACTCACAGTAACTGTGGCCACGACTCGGAGAGTGAGCCCGATGTAGTAGGGAAAAGAAACAAAAACTAAGGAAAACAAAAAGGCTCCCATAGATTATTCATTCATTCATTTTTTTATACCGCTTTATCCTGTATTAGGGTCGCGGGGACCTAGAGCCTATCCCAGGAGACTTCGGGCACAAGGCAGGGTACACCCTGGACAGGGTGCCAGTCCATCGCAGGGCACCCATACTGTAGATTAAATAGAACAAAAATAATGCGCAAATGGAAGTATCCTCCTCCCCAGCTTATAATAATGTATAAGTAAATAATACCCAACTTGAAAGAAAAAGAAGGGGGAAAAAAAAGAAGAGAGAAAAAACAACAGCAACAACAAAAAAAAAAACCCTTGCATAATAAGAAGCTTGTATAGACAGAGGTAGCATAAGAAAATGTAAACAGATCACACCTTTCACTTTTAAAAAAGAAGGGGAAAAAAAGGAAAACCCCTATTCAACAATAAAACTAAATTAGAATTAAATATATGACGAACTATTTAAAACACTACCAGTATAGTTCACGCAGTTTGGATAGTTTTGATGCAGTCTTTTGCTTCATCTGCCAAAAGAAAATCTTTCCCTACACCGTTGTAGGTTATCCTCAGCCGCGCTGGGTAAAACAGGCCGTAGCGCGCCCTCAATGCCACGGAGTTGTCGCCGGACCTCATTAAATGAAGCATGCGCTTTTGCAATTTTTGCTGTGTGGTCGGGAAAAACTGAAATACTATATTCCTTGAATTTAATCTGCCTTAACTCTCTGGCACGCCGTAAAACATCAAGGCATTCACTGTGGTAGTGAAATCTAGCCACAACAGCTCGAGGTCGTTCACCAGGCTTTGGTACAGGCTGTAGAGTGCGGTGAGATCTGTCCAAAGTCGGCTCCTTCTCCAGGCTGAGTGCCTCTTTAAACAACGCAGCGATGCTAGAGGTAGTTCAGCTGTTAGGACCCTCAGGAACACCGATTATACGAACGTTATTACGACGTGACCTGGCGTCCAAATCTTCGAATTTATTATCCAGTTTAATTAAATCTGCCGTAAGACGTTGTATCTTACTTTGCATTGCAGTGATGTCATCGGTACAATCAGAGAGCGAGCGCTCCATCACACCTACAGTACCCTTTAGCGCAGACAGTCCGGCATTTGTCATTGGCCAGTTGTGTCTTTACAGCCTGTAATTCCGATTTGATTGTGGACAAGTCATCCCCCAATGCAGCATGCAGTTCCGCCTTAAAAATATCAGCGATTTCATTCCTCAATGAGGACAATATTTCGAGCTTCAGCGCACCCGTCAATCACAGAGACTGCCTGGTGAACCGTGGGATCAGCGCGCGCCGGCGAATCACGCAAAGGTGACTGCGATGTGCTACGGGTTTTAGTGTTTTTACCGGACATTGTAACCACCTTTAGAGACAAATATAAAACTGTTATATTAAAACAAATATGAAACTGTTAACGGGGAAGAATGACAGTAAAATTAATAACAATTTTAACAATAATCCTCCGGAGCCTCCCAAAACACGTCCTACTCCATCACGGGCTCAACAGCGCCCCCCCCCCCCCCCCCATGCGCTTTCTAAAAAGATGGTTGCAATTCTGTATAATCCCGGCAGATGGAGCATTGACTGGCACAGTTAACTGCAGTGTCCAGGAAGCCCAATACCGTATCTTTAATATACAGGCAGTTCTTGTATTGTCAACATAGTTTCATAAATAGATGACGTGGTAAAAAAAACAACAAACCAATTAATAAAACAGATTTGTTAAATCACTCAATACACAACCCATGATGATTATGCTATTTATTATTTAATAATGAATTAATAAAACTAGTTAGTGAAATATTTTTAAGACATCCTGAAATAATCCTTAAAGACACGGTAACGTCTGTAATTTATCTATACCGATCATTGTAGTTACGGAATACAAATGCAGGCTATGTACAGTATTTTACATTACGGTGTATTTTACCTAGTTCCATTTAATATACTGATAGATAATATTTTGCTGCAAAGTAAAGCTCAAAATTTAACTTCTGCTTGGGTTTGTTTTCGTTATATTTTTTATGATGTTTTCGCTGAAGTTTTTTTTTTTTCACTGATAGTCAACAAGTGGCATTACAAAGGCAATTAATGGCACATGCAATCTGGAACAAATATCTGCCCATATGGATCAGTATTTCTTTAGTCATCTAATCATGCATAATGCTCCCCCATCAAAACATCTGATGGGGCATTAATCACTTATCACAACTGTGAATGGATGCAGCAGCAGAGACAGATTAAATCCCCATAAACACTTGGAAACAAGACCAAAAAAAAAGTTCCAGAGGATTAACGACCTGTTATACCAATGTATTTTTACAGATTTTTTTTACTGCTTATATTTCGTTTGGTTTTACGCAATTTCATGTGTTTTGTGTGTGGGTGTGTGCACAAGAGAGAGGATGCTCTGACAAGAGCAACTTCCGTGTGGCTCCAGTGGCGCAATCGGTTAGCGCCTAGTACTTACTGTATGAAGCAGTACAGGTGAAGCAATGCCGAGTTCGAGCCTCGCCTAAAGCACAGATTTATAAGCATTTTACTGCATATTGTACTGTGTATGTGACAAATGAAATTTTAATTAGATTTTTCAAGACATTCTTAATAGGATATATGTAAATGTTACATATATCAAGTTACATATATCAAGTAAGCTGTAGGCAAAATAGCAATATAAAGCAAGGTAGAATATTTAGAATGTCATAACAGCTAGTATATCCAGTGTATTTTTACGTAGGAATTGATGAAATGTAGATTAAACTTTTAAGTAATTCAATATTTAAAGAAGAATGTCATTAATTTAATGGAAGTTAAAGTGGTCATACCAGTTACATATTCTAGTGCTCCAATAGGGTCATGGCACAGTTGGACAAGACATGTATTTGCATCAGGAGCAAGAAGGTCCTCATAATACCTAGGTGGAATGGATCAGGTTCACTTTATACTTAGCCCATTATCAAGTGACATGGTCTTCCTTTCATTGTCACTTGTTTTTTTTTATTCTTTTGTTCTTAAAGGTTTCATCTGAAATTGATTAAATTAATTTTAATTAACCTTTACACAATAAGTGATCCTTCATTTAGATGACTATTTAGACCAATAGGGGAAGGTGGTGATATGGTTTAGCTGTCTGTGCTTTTTAATTTATGTCATTATTAACCATTGTTGGGTTAACAAAACTAAACTGTTTGGAGGAGAAACTAAAAGTTGAAACATTAAGCAAATATTGTCTAACAATTAATTTAACTGTACAACATTACAATGGTGAAGTAAAAATAAATAAATAATAAAATAACCTCTAAAATTTTTTATATTTTGTTCCATTCATCCTTCCCTCAATCTAACAAATTTTCTTGTTCTTCCTGCTAAGAAAGGCAGCCACCAGCATGTACTACCTATAGTCATGAGAAAGCGTGGAATATATAATGCCATGAAAAAGTCCAGATTTTTTTTTTGCCGCATATTTAAAAAAAAACACACTTAAATGATTAATTGGCTGTGGCGACCCCTAAAAGGGAACAGTCAAAAGACAAAGAAGAAGACGACACTTAAATGATTAATATAATTTTAATATTATGCAAAGATAACCCAAGTGAACAAAAAATAGAAGTTTTAAAATTGCATTTATTATGTGAAATAAGCTGTCACCTACCTGGCCCTATGTGAAAAAGTAATTGTGAATCATGAATTAATTATTAATTCAAACTAATTTTTGTGTGCTGAAAATCGTTTTTGTGTGTTCAAGAAAATTTATGTTTGCACTCTCTCTCTCTTCTGTACGCCCTTGATCATCCTTGGGATGTTTCTGCAGCTTAATTTGAGTGAGTCCACTTGTGATAAATTCAGTTGATTGGACATGATTTGGAAAGGCACACACCTGTCTATATAAGGTCCCACAGTTGACAATTCATGTCATAGCACAAACCAAGCATGAAGTCAAAGGAATTGTCTATAGACCTCCGAGACAGGATTGTCTCGAGGCACAAATCTGGGGAAGGTTACAGAAAAATTTCTGCTGTTTTGAAGGTAATGTAAATGTAATGGCAATGTGAAGCGCCCCAAGGACTCAAAGAGGCGGGTGGAATGCACCTTTGATCGTCACAATGAGAACAGTCGCAAGCTCACTGCCCGTGGCTCTTTAACGGTGCCGGATTTCGTGAAATGTCCGACTCAGCAGCCGAGGAGGAAAAGGCCGCTAGGTGATAAAAAAGCCGGGGAAAGCCGCCCAGACGCCGAATGTCACAGAGGACTCCCATCTGAGCCCGCGCTCAAGAGAGAGCTGGGAGGGGCCGATCTGGCCATCCCACGAAAGGAGAGCCATCACAAGTGAACCGCGCAGGAGCTGCGGCCCACGCTGCCACTCTGCCTGCCGCCACCACTCACCAGCCAGTGCCAGTGGGGCACTGCCCACAGACCAGCACATGCATACTTTTTCCTTCCCTTTGGTTCCAAATAAAGTTGCCTCTTTTTCATAAGACCTCGTGTTTGTGGTTCCGCCTGTGTGCCAAACCCATTAGACTGTTACAGTGTAACGCTCAGATTTATTATTAGAGCTAATTACACTAAATCGGGGTCTAATATCTAAATACAGGCTGATTACACTTACTTCCGGTATTGCGCAACCTTCGCGGAGCAAGGAAAGACGGACACAACAACAGATTCCCAAACCAAAGTGTATTATTTACAAAAGACAAACAAACAAATGAAGTGCAACGAAAAAACAATATATACAAAATATAAACAAATATATACAATGTCAGTAGTGTGTGCGAGTGTGTGAGTGCGTATGTATGAATGTCCAAGTCCGTGCTATTGAATGAATGGGATGGTATACAGGAGAGACGGTTCGTTCTCACCAGGAAAAGATGGTAAATCTGGGAGAACGAAGAAACGGAATGAGAAGGGTACTGAATGGCAATCCGGCAAGGTAATCCGACAAACGTCCAAACAGGCTCTCTCTCTCTCAAAACTGCAGCGCGCTGTCTCATCTCTCCGTGTCGAACGTCATGCCGGTTCCGGCTTTATACCGGCACACGTGACCTGATAGGTCATCGGGGTTCTCTCGCGGCACAGCTGCGCATGCGCGCGAGAGCTTAACCCCGGAACGAAAAACAGAAGTATGGAAAAGTAAGATATGCATGATTACTCACCTGGTAAAAGTCTTATTTAGTAAATAGTCTCTGAATAAATGGATCTCTTAGGCCTTCATGATACCACTCTGCTACAGTAGATTCAAGAGCCCAACACTGTAGCCATTCTTCACATGTATCACTAAGGTAGGTGAGAAAATGTGGTCTGGGCTTGCTTTGCTGCATGGGACCACATGTAGATCATACGGTCTAAAAAGGTCAATAATAATAATGCATTTTATTTATATCGGCGCCTTTCTGGTCACCCAAGGTAGGGCTGCATGATAAAAAAAAAAATTGTGTGTCTGATTTAAAAATGTACTTTCTGGGGCCTCCGAGTGGCGCAGTGGTAAAGCGCTTACCCTATAATCCTGAGATCGCTGGTTCGAACCCCGGGTGATGCTGTTGCCTCTCACATCCAGAGGCGTAGAGAGAGCTGATTGGCCGAGCTCTCTCAGAGGGGAGGGATGAGAGGTACTTTGCGCTTCCACATTAACGACGGCTCTACAAGCCAATCAAGCTTGGCCAATCTGTGAGCTTGCGTAAGAGGAAGGAGTGGATAGTGCTGTTCCTCCAAGTGTGTTACTCCACCCCCAACGGTGTGTGAGCAAGCAGTTCGAAAAAAATGGTCGGAGGAAACACATGGGTGGTCTACGGCCCTCCCTGCTGAGTGGCGGTATGAGCTTAATGTGGGAGCCCCTAGTGATTGGGAGGAATTGGACACGACAAAATTAGGGGAGAAAATCAGGCAAAAATATTGGGGTGGGGGGAAATTTACTTTCTATATTTCTAAACTTTCTATTCACGGATCTATATTTGTCTAATATAAAGTAATTAATTTTTACTAATAAATATTTAAGGGTTCTGTAAAAACTACAAAGCACATGTTGCTTCACCTACTTCATGCATGCAGTCTCTGCGTGCGCATGGTGAAATGAGCACGGGACGGGAGAAAAGCGCCGAAATGGAAGATTTATTCGCAAAAAGAAACGCAACGTCGGTCATATGGAAGTTTTTTGGATACATAAAGGATGATGCTGACCAAAAACATGTGCTTTGTCGGGAGTGCCTGGCAGTTGTTGCTGCCACAACTCATGGAAACACTATGAATTTGTTTGACCATTTAAGTCGGCACCACAAAGTACAGTATGACGAATGCAAAGCCAGATCAGATTGCCGTCCAAAGCAAAAAACAATTTCAGATGCGTTTGCCAGTGTGGCGGCTTACGAGAAGGGCTCTAAGCGACATGAAAATGTCACTGATGCTATTACATTTCACCTTACGAAAGACATGGTACAATAAACACAGTCACTAAGCAGGGTTTTACAAACATGATCCGCTTTCTTTAAGCGTTATGTTATGCCGTCACGCACTTATTTTTCTCAAATTGCCATCCCAGAGCTGTACAACAAATGCAAGGCACAAGTGGAAACTGAGCTTTTATCACAAGTGAAATATTATGCAGCAACAACCAACTTGTAGTCCAGCCGAACAACAGAGCCCCACATAAGTCTGATTGTACACTTTGATAAGTTGATGAGGACTTTCAGCTGAGAAGTCGCTGTTTGCAAACAGCATTTTTTTTTACAGGCGAGAACATCGCGATGGGGATGAGAGAAGCATTGGCTGCTTGGGGCCTAGATGAGAGACATGTCATAATGTATGTATGTATATGTAATGTATGTATAGCAACAGACAATGCCGCAAACATGATAAAGGCTGCCGCCCTCAACAAGTGGACCAGGTTGCAATGCTTTGGACATCGGCTGCATCTTCATTCATTCATTCATTCATCTTCTATATCGCTTTATCCTGTATTTAGGGTCGCGGGGACCTGGAGCCAGGAGACTCAGGGCACGAGGCAGGGTACACCCTGGACAGCGTGCCAATCCATTGCAGAGCCGGCTGCATCTTGCGATTGGTAAATTATGCCTTTTTTACTACTATTGCATTTGCTATAATATGACTTGAAATAATAAATATTTTTTCAGTACTGTATACACTGCGTTCCAAATTATTACGCAAATTATATCTTTCTCTGATTTTCATAATTAGTAAATGCAAATGACAGTCAGTACAATTTTAGGGTAAACTATTAAACTATTAGGGTATAATTTGAATTTTATTGAACAAACCTCCTAATGATAATATTTATTTGAAAATGCACTGTTCCAAATTATTATGCACAACAGAGTTAAAACATTTTATAGGTTGTAAAGAACTGAAAATAGGCTTTTGTTGAATTTGCAGCACTTCAATCAAAAACATCCTAACAGGGCATATTACATCTTAACATAGGACCCCTTCTTTGATATCACTTTCACAATTCTTGCATCCATTGAACTTGTGAGTTTTTGGACAGTTTCTGCTTGAATTTCTTTGTGGGATGTCAGAATAGCCTCCCAGAGCTGCTGTTTTGAATCAAACTGCCTCCCACCCTCATAGGTTTTCAATGGGGTTGAGGTCAGGGGAGGATGGTGGCCACACCATGAGTTTCTCATCTTTTATGCCCATAGCAGCTAATGACACAGAGGTATTCTTTGCAGCATGAGATGGTGCATTGTCGTGCATGAAGATGATTTTGCTACGGAAGCCACGGTTCTTCTTTTTGAAAGTGGTCAGTCAATATACTTTGCAGAGGTCATTTTCACACCTTCAGGGACCCTACAGGGGCCTACCAGCTCTCTCCCCAACCGTTTCTGCTTGTGAGCATTGGTTAGGGGTGGCCGAATAGTAGGTTTATGCACAACTGCAAGCCTCTAAAGCAGGGAGGGGTACTCAAATATAAATTTGAAAGGTAACTTGCCAAATTTCTATTCAGCTCGAGGTCCCGGAAAAAAAACAACAACAAAAAAAGTCAAACCCAAAATTTTCGAACAATACCCAAAAATGACATGGTAGTCCTTTTAGTGTTAAAAGTGACATCTTCTTTGTGCCACCAGTAGTTTGAACTTGGGCATAAAAGGTGTGACGACCAGGTGGCGGCACTGATATAAATGTTCATTGGTGAGGGAGCTGCGATATGTGTTTTTAACCATGCTCATAGTTGAAATGGCAGATTCATAGCAGTACGTTGAGGAAAACATTGTGAGAATTTGAAGGATCATTTTCTGCAGGACAGGAACACCTGCTGCATCTTTGTCCAGAAGGTGAGAAGGTGACCACTTTTGATTGCTAGATTAAGCACATTGGTTTTCTGCTTCCCACGGGTAGCACAAATGCATATTTTTCTGTCCACTCACTCTTAAATTCGCTGTTTTCAAAATCAACTTATATCAATGGCCAGCTTTGAGCACGCCACTAGGATATTAAGGACATAATATAATAAACCGAATGAGTAGCTCACCTCATATGTTCCAGTCTGAGTCGTTCGTTCTTTTGAATCTACTGCACCGCATAGCGTCTATGGGAGTCACGTGACAAAACAAAGGGGACTTGACGATTCGTTGAGAACCGTTCAATTCTGTTTCCTGTACATAACCTACGGAGGTTTTGTGATGATTTGCGCATGCGCGCCCAGTAGAAAATGAACAAATCACTCTCTGAGACGACTTGCTCTTCTGAGTCACGTTAAAGATTCGTTCAAAAAGAAGGAATCGTTCATGAACGACCATCACTAGAAGACTCAAAGATACATTGCGCGGAAACACAGTTGCGCACTTCATTGAGAACACATTTGGATTATGATTAAATTAGCATGTTTGTTTTGGCGTCGGTCCAGATTTAACCGTATTTGGGTCCGAATTCGGACCGGAATCCGCCTATTGAGTACCCCGGCTCTAAAGGATCCTACACCTTGAGGTTAGCGGGACTCCAGAGGCACCATCTAACCTCCCCAGAGCCCTAATTAACACACAGAACCATTTTCCTCACATTTGGAGACAAGTGATCTATAAAAGTTGACCATACATTCTGAAAACTATTTATATTACCCCTAAGCACAGCTGCCAGCCTCTCATGAGGCAAAACTGCAAAAATCTCTCTGCACCATTGTGTAACAGACGGGGGAGTGTTTTTTATCCATCTAGTAAGGATGCACTTTCTTGCCACGAGTAGCAATTTATCTAGCAGTCTATAACCTTTTGTGTTAAGTGACAGTGACATTGCTTGTCTTTTAGACGGAAGCCCCAAAAGAAAAAGACCAGGATCCACCTTCAGTTTTATCTTAAGGATTATGCTAATTTCACAGGCAAAGATGAGTTTGCATCTCCAAAAACAATGAAATGTACAGTGGTTACAAAATCGGAGCGTCGTATGTAACGTCGCCGCCGCATTACGGGATGTGCATTTGCTGTGCATTTGCTGGCTTTTACCACTGAGTGGCGCTATATAACTACAGACTGACGCCTCATGCCTTAGTTCATTCTCTGCCTCAATAATACACGTAATAGCCGATAACATCAAGTGAAACACTGTAGTTGACCGAATTCATAATCACAGTACTATAATTACAGTACAAATGTAGAATTCAAATTAAATCAAATCTTATTAAGATCAAATTTAAGCACAATAAATATTAACACAGTGAGCCTTTAGATTTTATCACGTGTAATTAGAAAAGAAGTGTGTAGGGTTTTATTTAAATATAAATTTCTAAACCAATAAGATCAAATAACACCAAGTTATTATTATAACAGGCTTACTTCGTCGAAGTAAGCCTGTTATACAATTATACTATTTGCACGTGTATTTTATCTGTTTTAAACTTGGTGTCATTTGATCTTATTAGTTTAGAAATGTTTGTAAAAAACTATTGTTATCAAAAATGTAACAGATGTAACACCGGACCTCATTACCCACAATGCATCTCCCGCACTGGACTACACTGCCGTAAACAGCTGTCGTAAATCAAAACTCCCGGTACTCCAGATGGCCACCACTTTTCATCAGTATAATGACACACACACACACACACACACACACACACACACACACACACACACACACACACACACACACACACAGCAGCAGCAGCAGCAGACCGAGCCGTCACTCCCCTAAATTTAAAGAATACAAACTGGTTGCGTGCGAGTTTGCTGTTTTTTCTATAGTATGCTGAAGCAAAATCAAAATACAACAATTTTTTTTATTTTAATTTTGCTATAATTAAAATAAAAAAATTTAAAACATCATCCCTCGGGATTCGAACCGGCGCTTTATGTATCACTGACCATGGGCTCTAAGCGCTACACCAAGCGAGCACCTAAAGACGATGCACCCAAGTAACGTTAAATAAGGCAAGGTTAATGAAGCAAGCTCTGGATAAGTGACGAAGTAAGCCTGTTATAATAATAACTTGGTGTTATTTGATCTTATTGGTTTATAAATTTAAATAAATAGTAAACTTGGCGGATTTCGTTATAATTTTGTTTGATGAGTGGGGCTTGAAAATTCTCCTGAAAAATATGGTCATTTATTTAAATCTACTATAATTTTTTTTTACTCATTATTGTACAGTACACATTAATAGCTCTGGTTCAGATTTTTCATGTTTGTTGTGGAAATTACCATCACTGTTGTATTTACTGCGATGAATGAAAATGTCACTTTGCGCCACCTGGCGGCCATTTTACGAATGACTTTGAAATGCAACTGATTTATTTTGGCCGCTGTTGCCTTTAAACGGCGGTATACGCGGCGAGATCGCCATTCCAATTTTGTAACCACTGTATGTCCCCAACTCTGTATGACATTTAACACAAAGAGATGGTATAGAGGGATCAATTTTATTCAATAAAACTGGCGTTATGTGCAATCTGTGTAAAATCTTGTATTGAGTCGCTCTAAGTCGGTTACAAGTGAAAGTGGATCTAACACTTTTCATAGCCTCCTGCCAATCATCATCTATATAAGCGTTGCCCAGATTTTCCTCCCATTTCCGAGCCACTGAGTCCGGAGACATTTGAATATAAAAAAAGAATAGAATCTGGAAATAAAATGAGCGCCGTTGGTTGTATTGATGAATAAACTCTCCAGCCTGCTAAGTGCTAAGGTATCCAGCGCCTGCTTTTGCTTTGAAATAGCATAGTGCCGAATTTGCAAATATCCAAAGTGATGCTGATTTGGAAGATCAAACTTCTGTCGTAACTGTTGGAAGGACATTAGAGAGCCATCCTGGAATAAATCTCCTAGTACCCTAATCCCCTTCATGTGCCATGTTTTAAAGAGAGGCGAGCCTATGCCAGGAACAAAATCCTGATTTAAATAAATTGGAATCAACATGGATATAGTTTTGCCTCTCCCAAAGAACCTGGACATCTGTCGCCACACTTTGATGGAACAATAGAGTATTGGATTTTTCCTCACTGTGTCATGATACTTATGGGGACAGGCAAACAAGCTCCAGACACAGAGTGGAAAGCAGGCCCATGAATCTACAATAGGACACATATCATAATAGGACCTAAACCACTCCCAAATAAGTCTGGAATGGCAAGCCCAGTTATAATTTAAGATGTTTGGCATAGCTAATCCACCCAACTCCACTGGCATCTGCAAAGACTTAATCTTTTGTCTAGGCTTCTTTCCATTCCACACAAATCTAGAAAAGGCACTATCCAGCTGAGCAGAGGTTTTCCATTTTCCAGAGGTAACATCTGAAGAGGGTACAATAATTGAGGGAGAATATTCATCTTAATTAAGCTTATTCTACCAAGCAGTGAAAGAGGAAGTGCTTGCCAGCGATTTAAATCTCTTTTAACGGTATGAATAATTGGAGCATAATTAAGTTTCCATAATTTATTCAAATCAACTGACACCTTAATCCCGAGATAAACAAATCCAGATTTTGACCACTTAAAGGGGAAATTAATTAAAGATTCAGTATCAAAATTACCTAATGGTAATGCTTCTGATTTGTTAAAGTTAATTTTGTACCCTGAAATTGAACTAAATTTATCAAATAATGATAACGTTGCTGGTATAGATCAGTGGTTCCCAAACCTTCAAGCCCGCGACCCCTAATTGAAGATCGACAAGATCTCGCGACCCCCACTATCAAAAACAAGCAATAAACATAAGCTGTTCACAGTATTTTGACTACATTTACTATACATCTAAATAATTTTGGCGTACCTTTCAATGGGAAGGGTGTACTTGTTTTTGGCAGCACAAAAGCTTAATTCGTGGCCTGATGGTGGATACAGCAACCCGCATATCATCTTCGACAACTTACTGATTCTGACTGCACTTTATGAATTCTTCCTCATATTTTCCTACTTTGGTCTGACGGGCTCTTGCTCTTTTGCTTGGTCGATGTACATGGTTCTGATGACTCAGACAAACAATTTCCTTAACATTTTTAGATTTGCGAATAACAAATGTATCCATCTCGGCAGTTGCGGTTTTCACGTGCAGTTGTGCGCTGTAGCAATAACTAGTGAGCCAGTCGCTACACAGTGATGTCATATCTATGAGTCGCAATTTTTTTTAACACTAAATTTAAACACTCAAACTCAATCAGTAATATCTTTACAAATCAGAAAATATTTATTTATTGCATTTACTTGTAATAAGGCCTGGCCTGACCATAGGGCATACCGGGTAATGCCCGGTGGGCTGACGCACATTTTTGGGTGACGCAACTCCTCCACCCTCCGTCGCATGCTCTGAACACGCGCGCAAACACCCCCCCCTCCCCTCTCCCCGGCCGTTGCTCTGAACTGAATGCCCGGGCCGTTTTTTGGTCCCAGTCCAGACCTGCTTGTAATACTGAAAAGTGTGTATTATAATCACAAAAAAATATATATTTTAATCCCTCTCGCGACCCCTTGAAATTATTCCGCGACCCCTCTGGGAACCACTGGTATATATAGTTCAGGTGATGATAAAAACAGCAGGATGTCGTCTGCATACAATGCAATTTTGTGCTCATCGTCTCTCATCAATATGCCCTTTATATCTTTATTTTGTCTAATAGCCTCTGCCAGAGGTTCCAGAGCTAGCGCAAACAGGAGAGGGCTCAGCGGACATCCTTGTCTGGTGCCCCTAGCAAGTGGGAAAGGATCTGACCATAGTAACAATGCAAGAGCATGAGTTTAATTTAAAAACTAAACATTTAATGTTTATGACGCTTACATCCAATTTGCATAATAATTTGCCATCTATCTGTAAACTTTGAAACATAAACTTAAATGTTTCAATTTTAATAGCAAAAAATTATTAAACCATATAAAAAAATAAAGTTTCAATTTAGCATTCTTGAAAACTCAGAAAAAAATAAAAACAGCAGCCTATTTATTGCAGCTGGCCCATGTGCTGAATGAGTATTTGAGAACACTCAACTCATTCACTCACGTATTCAGACAGAGACAGGGTTTTTTTCATTCTCATTTCTTTTCAGAGAGAAACCGAAATGACTCGATAAAACTATAGGTCTTCTGAGAAAAGTTTGCTCAGGCAAATTACAGTAATGCGGAAATGGCGGGTGCTGCTATTAGCGGTCAAGGAAGAGAGATGGAAAGATTAATTAATCATTACGGAGTAAGCGGGTTTTAAATCGGATGTGCGCATTAGCGACAACAGACCGCAAAGGATGATGGTCACGCATGGGCTGATGGGAATTGTAGTTCCCGCTACCTCCCGCTCGCTCCATTCGCCAGAGCAAACTTTTCTCAGAAGACCTACAGTATAATTTTACAGTCATGCGACCACGGTATTATCGAAAAAAATTGTTATTGCGGTACGACGGTATTTACAATACCATTACATCCCTATTCAGTACCGTTACTTGTATTTATCTGGAAGTTATTTTCGCCAATTTCTTTTTACATTTTCATTTGTTTAGAAAAACAGTTTAAAAATATGTCCATATTTGGGTTTTGATGAGGTAAATAAGTTATGCTTCTCTCACACAGTGTGTGTGCAGCGCATAGGCAGAGCAAAAGCAGTGTGCAGTCATGTAGATCATAAAGAACTGTATGCTTCTCAACCTCTGATGGTGATACCATGTGGTTTGTTTTGGACTGTCAGCACAATGTATATAGTTATAAAATATTTATACAAATATAATTATAAGAATGTTTTTACATAATCAAATTATTGTGCAACTGAAACTTTAAATTGTTTAAAGTTTGGTCACTCCAAAAAGTTTCTTGAATGTTTGTTGTTTTTAACATAGGCACAGAAAAAAATGCACTGCTTATGAAAGAGCTACACTCATAATTCAGAAAATATTTTTTAAATAGTTTCTTTTATAGATCCTATGTGAAAACTATAAATGTAAATGACTGTGAATATTCAGATGATATTTTATGAGCAATTAAAAAAAATATATTACATGGAATGATTAATATGTAGTTATATATTTTGGTTTTTATGTTTCTCTTAGAAAATGCAGTGAAAAAGGATGCATCGATCGAGCTACAGGTATCTGTAAAAAGCTAGTGAGTCACTTTTCTCAAAGCTGGAAGGCCAAGATTGCCCTAGAAAAAGCACAGAAGGACCTACATTTACCAACACACTCCCTCATATCAGAATGCCAAACAAGATGGGGCTCCAGACAGATGATGGTCAGCAGGATTTTAGAACAGCAGAAGGCTTTAACTCAGGTCCTGTCTGAGGACAAGAAGGCAACCCAGATAGCAGAACAACATTGAATCATCGTTGAATCAACATTAAAGCATCAACCAACTTGTTATTGAATCAATGTTGAAATTTCAATGTTAAATGTTGATTTTTCATCAGGTTTGCACCTTGAAATAATGTTATTTCAATGATGAAAAATAGATCATGATGGGCATAAAATCAATGTTTGTTCAACGTAAATTCAATCACTTATTTTACATTGAATCAACATTGAAACAATTATAGTTTAGTCTTGCTTTATGAACAGCAAGATTCTATGACAGTAAATCATGTCCGTTTTGATTTATTTCTTTAAATCAGAGACCATGTAGGGCTGAAAAGCTTTTTTTTTTTTTTTAAACAAAAAGTCAGTAACTCAACATCCTTCAGTTTACATGTAAACATATTTATTTATTTATGCTCCATACCCATTTAAACAGGAAGTAACATCACAATTACAATAAAACAACTATATAATAAAACACACTACAACTTACATACAAATTATTATAAACTGGATGACAATATGACTTTTTAGAAGAGAACTATTAGAAGAGATTGTTAATTCTGAATTCATAAAACAGAATCTAACTGCCAAGAGAAGAGACTGGAAAACCATAATATAAAAATGGCAGCCTGCCTCAGCAAAATTCAGTCAAATGCAAATAGAAACAACCAAGTCAGAAACACAACAGATGACTGAAACATTATTCGTAAGTTGAAATGTATTTACTCAGCAAAACAGATAATAAGACACAAGTCTGAACTTATGGTTTTCCACCACGAGCAATTCCCCCCAGCCGTTCTGGGGCATAACGAAGCCATTTCTGAACTGTTGAAGCAAAGACAAACTCTGTGGCCTCCTTTTCTTCAGCTTTCAGCTGTTGTTGTAGTAGTGCATCTAAAGAATGAAAAACAAACAAAAGGTTAGAACTATACAATGCTCTAAAAACTTGGAGTGGTAGTTGTTTATGAATGACAGAAGGTGGGTCCTAAATTTTTGGAAATGTGACTTTTACAAATGTACAGATATGCAACATATGTTTTGAAATGTCCTACAATCTTCCATAGATACAATGCACACATTAGATTTTTTTGAATATACAGGTCCTTCTCAAAAAATTAGCATATTGTGATAAAGTTCATTATTTTCTGTAATGTACTGATAAACATTAGACTTTCATATATTTTAGATTCATTACACACAACTGAAGTAGTTCAAGCCTTTTATTGTTTTAATATTGATGATTGTGGCATACAGCTCATGAAAACCCTAAATCCCTATCTCAAAAAATTTGCATATTTCATCCGACCAATAAAAGAAAAGTGTTTTTAATACAAAAATAGTCAACCTTCATATAATTATGTTCAGTTCTGCACTCAATACTTGGTCGGGAATCCTTTTGCAGATTCTTGTGTCTTGTGTCTCTCAACTTTCTCTTCACAATATCCCACAGATTCTCTATGGGGTTCAGGTCAGGAGAGTTGGCAGGCCAATTGAGCACAGTAATACCATGGTCAGTAAACCATTTACCAGTGGTTTTGGCACTGTGAGCAGGTGCCAGGTCGTGCTGAAAAATGAAATCTTCATCTCCATAAAGCTTTTCAGCAGATGGAAGCATGAAGTGCTCCAAAATCTCCTGATAGCTAGCTGCATTGAGCCTGCCTTTGATAAAACACAGTGGACCAACACCAGCAGCTGACATGGCACCCCAGACCATCACTGACTGTGGGTCCTTGACACTGGACTTCAGGCATTTTGGCATTTCCCTCTCCCCAGTCTTCCTCCAGACGCTGGCACCTTGATTTCCGAATGACATGCAAAATTTGCGACCTGTAGCCCATTTCCTGCACACGCCTGTACACGGTGGCTCTGGATGTTTCTACTCCAGACTCAGTCCACTGCTTCCGTAGGTCCCCCAAGGTCTGGAATCGGTCCTTCTCCACAATCTTCCTCAGGGCCCGGTCACCTCTTCTCGTTGTGCAGCGTTTTCTGCCAGACTTTTTCCTTCCCACAGACTTCCCACTGAGGTGCCTTGATACAGCACTCTGGGAACAGCCTATTCGTTCAGAAATGTCTGTGTCTTACCCTCTTGCTTGAGGGTGTCAATGATGGCCTTCTGGACAGCAGTCAGGTCGGCAGTCTTACCCATGATTGCGGTTTTGAGTAATGAACCAGGCTGGGAGTTTTTAAAAGCCTCAGGAATCTTTTGTAGGTGTTTATAGATAATTAGTTGATTAGGTTAATAGCTCATTTAGAGAACCTTTTCATGATATGTTAATTTTTTGAGATAGGGATTTTGGGTTTTCATGAGTTGTATGCCACAATCATCAATATTAAAACAATAAAAGGCTTGAACTACTTCAGTTGTGTGTAATGAATCTAAAATATATGAAAGTCTAATGTTTATCAGTACATTACAGAAAATAATGAACTTTATCACAATATGCTAATTTTTTGAGAAGGACCTGTATGTGTTATTTCACAATCTGCAAATGTTGTCCTACAATGTACATATTCAATGCTATGAAAACAAATATACTTAATGTAACAATGTAGTCTTTTATGTGCAAAAAAAAAAAAAACCTGTAGGACCAAAAAAATAAATAAATAAAAAAAAAAAAATCAATCCGTGGCGACGGTTTTGCAATTTGTCCCCCGCACTCACAAATACTTAAACTGTTCCCTCAGTTTAACAAATCGTGGCCACGGATTAACAAACTGTATGCACAAATTTCCCAATCCGTACGCTCAGATACCGTACTGTTTGCATATTTATTCTTAACATGAAGACTTATGTTGGTGATTTTATTATAAGCTTTTTACCCAGAGTTAGATGCATGCTGCACTGTTAATGTTATTATTAAATAACGCCTATTACTACATTGCATTTAGTTTGAGAGCAAAGTAATGACAACATAAACTGTACATTATTTGTTTTGCATTGCTTTTTACCTTCTCCTCAAACTCACACTGCATGATTTTCAAAGTCATCGGATCACCATTGTTTTCACACTGTACTATCTGTGGTAGCATTTAGTTGCTGCTGTGTTCACACTGCACAATGAATTGGCGACAGGAGATTACACACTGCATGACTTTACAATAGGAAGAATCGCCAACAACTCTGTCTGGTGTGCAAGCTACAGCCAAACGCACACAAGAAGTGATAAGGAAACAACGCAAGATCATGCTGACATTGTGGTCTATAATTCCTCCCCGAACAAACAATAATTAAAAAAAGATGACGTCCTTGTTTAAGATCCCATATGGTCAAAACTGAAATTTCATGGCTTTTTTCATGGTAACTGAGGTCTAGGGGCTATGTAACTACCATATAAGTTTCAAAACAGTCAATCCACAGTAGAATGCACACAGCTTGCATAAAGTAGCTCTGCCTTTTCATGAGCTGCTGTGACGTCCAATCTACTCAGTCACCGCTTTCAGTCACCATCAACCACCATCCCACCCTTCTTTTGCCAAAACATCACGTCCATGCCATTGCTGAACAACAATAACATGAAAACAAGTCGAAAAAACGCTGTTCAGTCGATAGATGTCGAAACTACATCATTACACAGGCTTCCGAACAACATTAATATAAAAGACCAGTGGCACGTCAGCTTCAGCATCTTTCACACAGCCATTCCATTAAACTTTAAAAATTTAAATTAAAAATTTTATTTAATTAATAGAAGTTAATTGATAAAGAAAATCTATTTATGACAGCATTATGATTATTTATTAAAACTTCAGACAACAACAATTAGTGCCACGAGGTTATTTGCAACACTATATGTTCTACAAAATAGAGGACTACACACCTTACAGCGCAATATAATGTGGCTTTAGAAGAGGAAAGGTAGGATTAAGAAGTGAGCAAGTGATGAATTAGTATTATAGGTCCCAAGCAGATACAGTAACAATAATGGGTGCTCTACCTTATGCAGTCTCCATTGATGGCTAATAAACGTTGATACAAGTAGGCTATGGTTAAAGTGGTGAACTTATAAAGTCTTAAATGTTTTGTTTTCCCTTCTCAACGCATTATGCATTTACTCACCAATAATGGCTACCTTTTTAATTTGGTCAAGTCTCCAAGTCGAAGGTGCCCAGCAGCAAATTCCGTACCATGGCAGTAGCAGAGGTGGCAAGGCGGGCTGCTCTCCACACTTCTGCCTGGCAAAACACCCCAGAGCCCTTTATAACTTCAATCTGAAAAATTATTTCACATCACAATATTAATTTATTGGCAACTTTTAGAAACTTTTCATGTTTCATACTGATTCTTATGTTTAGCTTCCCAATAGTTAATAGGATTTTATGTATAAATGCAGATTAATGATAATCTGGACATTCTGGACATTTGTTTACATGCAGGGTAAAACTGCAACAGGAACAGTACAAAATAAAAACTGAAAAAAGACGGACATTCAGAGTAAAACAGTGCAAGATAAAAAAAAAAACTGTACAAAACATACATGCAGGGTAAGCATTGGTGGGAGCAATGTCCGAGCAGTGTAGAGAAATATTTCTGTACGGCTTCATTGTTTTGTGCTGTGTAGTATAGTATTGTAATAGCTGATCAGAGTGATCAACTCCCCATGTGCTGGTTGTACGCAGTCACAGGACATGGAAATGTCTTTGTAGTCCATGTACCTTGTAATTTCACCCTCATCTTCACCGCGTCTACTGTAAAGCAGAATGGATGGTAGAACAGGTAGATACTTCTCGTGTGTCCATCCACTTCACAAATACAAGAGGTCCATCTGAATGGAGCTTGCGTGTCCTGATGTGAGGGGCTGGTGAAGGCAAGGGTGATGCAGACACATTCCTAAAAACAAATAAATAAAAAAATGTTAACCTATACTGTTCAGAGTAAATGGATGTGCAATTAATATGGATGCACAATATATACAGAGATGACCAAAAATGTATCCACACTTCAACATGAAAAATATACACCTCACTTCTGTAGGTCACATGACAGCATCAATGATGGTGATAGATAATACTACACACTGCAGCCATAATTCAATTTGAGTTTTAAAAAACACCATCCACTGGACATTACACACATATTGAACACATTCTAAACAATTACATCTTATCAGGTATTTGTAAATACACGCTAAACAAAAGGGATTATATACATTTACACCAAAGAAATATTCATAAGCATCACTTAGCTACATAAGGCTGTATTTTAGCCACCTGCAACTTGCTTGTTTGTGCTAAATAACATTACTGATAGCAGTGTTATAAGCTAACCAAAATGGAGCCAAATACACATTAGCAACCATAATCTAAAGCTATCCAAAACAAGGTGAATATAAACATCTGTAAACTCCATAAGGCATTAGCTTAGCCACCGGGAAATATCATGTTTGTGCTACATGAGGCAGCATGCTAGCATGATTTACCTAAACTATATAAATGGCATTGAAAGCCAATGTGTCACACAAGCTGACAAGAGCTAGCTGTAGTGAGGAAAATATTTACTAATATTAGTTTAATATTATCAGAATAAGAGTTATATAAGACTTAATAACTTACCCAGTGTAGCATGGGTCTATTCTCTGTTCAAAATGCTCCCGTTCGTCGTCGGAGTCACACAGTCTTCTTCTGAGGTAAATGTAAACTTTCCAGAACATTCTGAAGAGTTTCTTCGGATGTGTAAGCGCGTGCCATCTTCCAAAACGTGCTGAAAACTCACTGAATCGGAGTATTTTCAAGCCTGTCTCTCTGTGTTCGTTTTTTCATGCCGGTGTCCGGGGGCGTGGTCTAGTATGTAAATTACCCGGACTGATTTCCGTGTGATTGGCGCATGGGCGTGTCCTGCCTCGGGTCATTAGCATATAAGTGTGACAGAAATTCTGTGCCTCTCCTTGGTTTCATACGGATTACATAAACTGAGAATATTTGTTTTCAATGTGACTTGCATCATTTAAAAGTAGACACTTTAAGCTTTATATAGATATATTTCTAATTTCAGTTAATTTTAGTGACGTGTTTCAAAAAGATTTTCACGGAGACTGAGGTTTCATATATGTGCATATATCCTCATATACTGTATGTGGGCAATTAGGATTAGTTTTTTGCATTTTTTTTGTTAGTTCTTAGTTATTGCCTTGATAATAGAAAATATGAGCTAGGCATCATGTATGACAGTTGCCAAAGTGAGATATGAGCTAAAATTACCAGATCCTGCCATAGGAGACATATCTTGTATGTACATATACAGTAGGGCTTATATGTGGATATAAAGAAGCAATACAGGAGACCTATATGGCCTGTATATGCACATATATGCACCTCAATGTTGCCTACATGTGGCATATATACGCATATATGCAGCATATATACGCATATATGCAGCATATATATTATCATATATGTGCATATATACTGCATATAGGTTTCATATATGCGCATATATCCTCATATTTACATTTACATTTAGGCATTTGGCAGACGCTCTTATCCAGAGCGACTTACATTTTTATCTCATTATACATCTGAGCAGTTGAGGGTTAAGGGCCTTGCTCAAGGGCCCAACAGTGGCAACTTGGTGGTTGTGGGGTTTGAACCTTAGTCCAATGCCTTAACCACTGAGCTACCCCTGGCCCCATATAGGTGCGGTTATATGCGCATATATACTGCATATAGGTTTCATATATGCGCATATATCCTCATATAGGTTCTTTCCATGTGGGGCATGCACACTGCTCTGGGTCAGACACAGACAACGGGAAACAGGAACTAAGGTCTCAAACAAATGCTTCCCAACAGAATACCGTAGGTCGCATCGCCAAAATTCTTTCACCGTGAGTGGCAGGAACTTCCAGACTACAACATATTGAATTCTCATGCCTGTAGAGTGTATTATAATGACGTGGCGACAGTGTAAAAACACCCTCCGATGTTAAATGCGAGCCGAAAATTGAGTACTTTTGAACGGCAAACAGGAATTAAGCTCTCAAGTGAGTAAACTAGACAGCAAGGTAAATACACAAAACTTACCGTCAAATTGTTTTTTTTCCTCAATATATATATAATTATTATTATTATTATTTATTTTTTTTAAGCACCATGGCAAATCTCTTGTAGTCAATTTTTTAACCTGTTTTAAACACATACACACATGCATACACATTTTTATAGAAATGCACTTAGTTAATTTAATTTGCCTTACATTGTTGAATGAGGATGGGTTCCAAAACCAAAAACCAACATTGATTCAATGTTTGTCTTTTCAACACTGAAAAGCATTGAATTATCAACATTGATTCAACATTATTTAGCATGGAAAAATCAACCTCAACCAAAATGATGATTCTGATGAAATTTCAACATTGAATCAATGTCACCTTGCTATCTGGGAAGGCATCTGATTCCAAACTGGCAAGATATAGATGTCCTGGAATCTGTCAGCAAGACACTGGACCCATTGTTGGATTTCACAGATGCACTCTCAGGAGAAGATTGTTAGTGTCTCCTACAGTATGTGAAGCCAGTTCTTCACCTCTTCAACACTTCAATGCTATTAATGCTTGATGAAGACACTGACCTGACCAAGACCTTGAAGAAGGGGATATTGTTCTACAGCAATGAGAAATATAAAGATGATGCTACTCAGGAGCTGCTAGATGTGGCTTCTTGTTTGGACCCCTGATTCAAGATGGACTACATTAGTGCAGACAACAAGCCCAAAGTAAAGGCCAGAATTGCAACAGAGATAATGGAATGCCAGAAGGAGGTCGCCAGCTGCAGCTCTGAGGTAGAGCATGAAGTTGCTGAAACATTTCTAGCAAAAAAAAGCAAAAAAGTCCTTGGGAAGTTTCTTTAAACAGAGTGGAGCGGCAGCAATGAGTGATTCATCTGTGACTAATAAAGATGCTGTGGAAGCAGAATTAAGCACTTACCTACTGACACCTTCTATAGACAAAGAGGAAGATCCACTTGCATGGTGGAAAACACACAAAGTAAGCTTTCCACATCTTGCCAAGCTTGCCTGCAAATATCTCTGTATTCCTGCAACAAGTTCCCCATCAGAGAGGGTTTTCAGTGAAAGTGGCAACATAATCACCTGTCATCATTCATGTCTCAAGCCTGCAATGGTGGATAGACTGGTGTTCTTAGCTAAAAACCTCTAAGCTTCAATGAGTAAGTTAATGCATACAGAAGCACAAAATTGGTGTATTTGAATATTTATATTTACTTTATGCAACAGCTCTGAGAGAGAAACCAAAATTTTTTAAAGAGTTGTTGAAAAGTTTAATTTAATCTTTTTTGTTAGCTGATAAGCAACATTTGTTTTACTCTGGCTAAACAAAGTATGCAAAACAAACAAAAAAAAAAGAATCTTCTGACATATTTTATTTATTTCAAGATAATTATTGTTAAACATATAAAATAAACACTTGTTATTGTCATTACAACAAGTTATTGAATTGACAGTGAATAAGGTGAGTCAAACTGTTTATGAAACAACCCAAAATAAGCTTAAAAAAGTATTTTATTTCAAGGTTTTGATGATACTTTAATATTTTTTTATTCTTTGAAAATGCTTACAAAATTACACCAATTATTCTTGAATTATTATTAGATTTTTAAGCAGTTTAAAGGACCTGCTAAGATTTCAGTAATCATCTTGTTAAATGTTGATTCAATATGAATTCCTAAGTATTTAAACCCATTATTGCATAGTGTTAGTGGTTTAATTATAAGTTTTTCTTGCTCTGATATATTAATGGGAAATAAACCGATACAAACAGAAGCTATATAAAGACTGCGCTTATTTAACACATATAAATGTGTGTTTGTTGTATTTCTGGGAAAGAGCAATCTCTTATAAATCTCTCATATTGGCGCACGCGTTCATCTGACATTAGATAAAAACTCTAATGAAAAGTGAAAAAAGTGAAAAAGCGCACACGCGTGCCGCGGGTTCACGCGAACATTTTACATTCACTAAAAGATTTATTCACAACCACATTACAGCCATTCACACACATGCATTGTGCTGTGTTGTTGGTACGCACTTTCACTTTTCATCTCCCCTTTGATCAAAATGCTCCCGATATGAGCCGACACCAGCAGCTTCATTCATAATATGATAAAGAGAGGCGACATATACTTGATGATTAAACACTGCATTTTTTAAGTGAAAGCGTGCGCGATGTGAGGAGCTTTAATTATTAGTAATTAAATAATAATTAAATGCTGGACATAAACAGCTAAAATCACGATGATGATTATTCTTTTGATTATTATTATTATAATTATTATTATTATGTTCTTTTGCTGTTTGGGTTCAGCGTTGATCAAAAAGCCGCACGCGCAACTCACTTTCACTTTGCACAAGGCAGTGTTTATTGTTTTAGTGCAAAGGCCTGTTGACGAAGACGTTCACACTCAAAGCACCACCCGCTGGTGAAGACGTCTAACAGCAGATGGCTTCTTGGATCGGTAATCTACTGCTTTTCCTGCAGTTCCCGGATGTGCCCTCGTATTTGATAAAAATGCAAGCCATGAAAATACAATGCATTAAAATGCAAGCACTGTTAATTGCAATGCTGTTTTTTTCTTTTTTCGATTTGTGGAACTCAACAAGCTTTTTATTTCAAAAACTTTAGGTAGGATTTTTGTTCCATAAAAGCTGTATGTTTTCAGCTGTATGTTTTTATTTGAATGATTCTCCTTTTTTTCTCCTACAGTGTCCTGGAGCTCCAAAACGGAATTCGCCTCCAAACACAAGGTTTTGACAGACAGAACAAACAAGGAGAACAGAAACTGAGAGGATTGGTATAAGGTCATTGACAGAGGGGTTTCAGAGAAAAAAATAATAATTTGACGGTAAGTTTTGTGTATTTTTCTTGCTGTCTAGATTACTAACATGCTTAGCTCATCATCACTGTTAATCGTAGTTTTACATTGCCATATCAATAATTGGTATTAAACAACGACTTTATATTATGCAGTCCTATTACTTATGAATGGGACAAAGTGCCATGCCCAAAATGGTGAATAAACCCCGCCTTCTAATTGAAACAGACAGTCGTTGATTATTAAAGCCATCGCGTCACTGCAGCAGATGTTAGATGCTCCGGTTCCTATAGAAACAAGCAGCACATTCACGTTCATGACTTCGCATGCACATTGGCTGCTCTAGCATCAAAAAAAGTATTTTTTGATGGTATGTGAACATAAGAAACAAGCTTTATGAAACTGTTGTTGTCAGATTTCATTGGTCTTTTCAAATATGAAATTTAATTGTAAGCTTACTGAACACTTTTAAAGAAGTTGATGTTCCCATTCAAAGAGATAGGAGCTGCACTTGAGAGGCATTTCAAAGATGGTGGCTGAGTGAACTGACTTGTCTTAAGGGGATTTTGTATTAAAGGTGATCTAGGGCTGGACAGTATGACCGTATATATCGTTACTGTGGAATATAATTTTATTTTGTCTATTCCACGAAATGTAAATAAGGGGGCATGGTTAACTCACAAGCAGCATGTGCGATAATGCCAGAATAAAGGTGCAACAGTCAACCGTGATAGCAGTGTGAACACAGACAGTTTAGAGGAGCACACAGGCTAATGACAGAGGAAGCATTATGAATCATGCTTACTTGACTACAAAGGTTTAAATATCAACATCGTAACAAATAGAAATACCTTAAATACTGTGTAGCTATTGGCATCTTTCCGCCTCATTTGTGTACAGTTTGTTTTTAACTAAGAATCGTATTAATTATAGATACACATACAGATCTGGCCTTTAAAAACGCACGTTTTCGTTTTCAGAAAAGGGATCCCGCGACTTGCTGTGGAAGCTGTGAAAATGCCCTTCATTACCTGTAGGTAACCTGTCGTGTTTCAGTCTGAAGTATTGTGTGTCTACTGAAGCCGAAAATGTGTTATGTCTCTTAGGCGCCCATTGACAGCAAGTGACAGAGCTCATAAACGTGTCAAGTTCAAACTGATATGTATTTATTCTTCATTTTCTTCTCTCCTTCAATGATGGTACTTCTTTGACTGCGCTTTCTCCATTCAGAATTATTTTCATTATTATTAGTAGTAGTAGTAGTTCTCCGAATTTATTATTGTTATTATTCTTATTCTTATTGTAACGCACCCGCGCGTGTGTGCAAAAAGACTACAAAGATGTATGATATGTTAGCCTAAAACATTATTGTGGTTATTTGCTCTAAATATACACGAGCACTGGTGTGGCTCATTGGTTAGGTGATTCGCCTGCCATGCGGAAGACCCGGGTTCGATTCCCAACCAGTGCCCGAAGTGCTGGTTTGTACTAAATGCATGTTTGCAATTGAGATTTTTTTTCTTAAGCTATGAAACACATTAGCACTCACCTCACAGTTGCTATAATTTAATGATCATAAGCAAAAAGTGTAAAACAACGGATTCACATTTATTACATTTTCACCCAGAGCGGGATTCGAACCAGGGTCTGGACGATTTTATACTATTATTTAAGCAACGCCACACCACGTGGAAAGCCGCAAAAATGCTTCAATTTCATTGGCTGTCACTGAGTGTCAGCTATTCACGCGGCGACAGGTGCTACTGGACACTGAAAATATTGTAGTTTTATATGTCATTTGTCTTATTATTCTTTCCTTTGTTTTACAAATATGACCCAGTATATGTTCAGTAAAACTTGGTTTTACGTTTTTGTATTGTGTTATATTTTTATACTAGTAAGTAGTATAAAGTAAGTAAGTATTTTGCATGTAAAATAAAATAATTAACAGCAAATTCAAGCGGTTTATTTTCCACAATCTCATAATAAAAGATTATATCTTTAATAGTAAAGGAGTGAGATACATTAAGGTGGTTCAAGAGGTGGTCTTTTAAAAGAGTTAAGAATTTTTTTGTTTTCTCACACTCAACAAACAAATGAATCAGAGATTCATTTAACGTATCTCAAAAAAAAAAAAAAAAAACATTTATCCTCTACCTTCAAATATTTAGATAAAACTGAGTTTACCGGATAGATTTTGTGGAGATACTTAAAATAAACAAAGAGCCTTAACAAAAGGCACCGTTTTGGTCAAAAGGATGATAAATGCGTGCGAAAAAATGCAGCCATGAAGGACTATACTCGACAAGAATATAGAGAACAATAATCATGTTTATAATAAGATAATTAATTAAATAATAACATTGTATCAAATAAGAACTTTATCTAAAAGCCAGACCAACCAAATTTCTCATTCACTGCTGAAGTAGTAAAATATGTTTATACTGTAGGATATGTAGGTTACATTTTAAAATATGAATAAAACAGTATTAGACAAAAAACTATGATATGGTAGTATATGCAATGAAAAAGCTATTTACACATGAGTGCTCAAACGCAATTATTAATTTATTGTGTATATTTAACTTCAATCAGCCGTTTAAGTTATATGAAAAATAACGTGCCTACCAGCCCACTATTATTTTCTGTTCAAATTTAAAGATGCCCTGTGTGAACAAAGAATACAAAAGTGTATAATCTTTAATAAAGTTAGCCTAATACAATATTGTTTCCAATGCTGAAGCAAACATAATTATTAGTGTATTCTTTGAATACAACGCAACAGCGCGCTCCGAGGTGAAGCGCACCCACAGTTACTGTAATCCCCCATCTCACCTTTCATTCATGACACTGTACTGTAGGTGTTAAGTTATCAAACCGGTTTCGCTGCTGGGGGAATTCGCAGAATTGGGTTTTAAAACAAATTAACAAGATCGAGCCTAAAATGTATTTCGCCAGCAAAACATAAACAGAAAAATAAACATAAGTAGATATAAAATGTTTAATGGTAACAATTAAATCAGACTTCATAGTTGGATTTGATACTTTGAGTGTAATTCACAAATTTACTGAATACAGTATATGCAGATTGTGTAAAATAACTAAACCTGTTTCCTTCCTAGACCTTTTGTACCACACTGTAAAACCTAGTGCTCAAAGTCATTAAACATATGAAGTACTGATAACTTAAATAATTACAATTAGTTCAAATTAATAGACCGTGGTGAGTATTTTATATATATTTTTTGAGTTTTGCCAACTTATTCGGGTTTACAGTGCATTAAACATTTTCTAAAATTTGTTTAAAACCGGCGTGCTTAAACCCGTGGCTTGCACTTTCACTTTACACTTAAGTTTAATCAAATAAACACAACATACGGCAAATATATAATCTCAAAGATTTTATTTTTTGGGTCATAAATGCAGTGTTCAGTTACATTCCTGTGTATCCACCCTGATTTTTAACCACTGCTGGAAGGACTTTAAACAACCTATTTATGTATTTATTACATGTCTCATATGTAAGTATCTCAAACCAGAATTTTTCAATGGCAGTAATTAAATCGGATTTTGTAGTCGGTTTTGCTTCTTTTCGAATATAGTCTTTCAGAGCATGCCACACCATTTCAATGGGGTTCATGTCGGGAGACTCGGCGGGTGTCTTCACCCAGTTAATTCCCTCTTCAGCGATCACATTTCTTGCAGCAGTGTGCTTTGGGTCATTGTCCTGGAAAAAACGGTGACAAATACCGAAGGTTTCCTTAATGTATGGGGCAGCGGTTCCTTTTATAATCTCCTCTTTGAAGAAAGACCTGTCCATTATTCCTTCAAAGATGACAATAGGTCCTGGTCCACGTCTAGAAATGGCTCCCCAAACATGAATTTTAACAGGATGTTTCAGCTTGGGTTTGAACACTTGTATCCCTGTTTTACGAAAGGACATTGTCGTGAAATTTTTCCTCTTCATTGATCCATGTCTGAGCTTGTGCAAGAATGTGTAATTCATATGAATGTCCATATGAATGTCAAATATGAGATGCGCACATGCGCGCGCGCACACACACACACACGCGCGCACACATCTCTCCGCACGAAAACAACGCGAGTAGCCTACAGTATAGACAGTACATGTATTTTTCTTTGGTGCATTTCTGGCCGAGAATGTCTGCATTTTTATCGATAAATCGCGTGTAAAACCCCATTTTGAGGGCTTTAAAACAAAAAGTCGAAGCAGACCTACATGAAAGGTGAGAAGTGGGATTACAGTATCGCGCTGTCGCTGTGGCTCATTAAAGTGGAGATTAAATTTTAAAACTACTTACTAGTATAAAAATATAACACAATACAAAAACGTAAAAAAAAAAGTATCACTGACCATATATTGGGTCATATTTGTAAAACAAAGAAACAAAGAAAAAACGGTAACAATGTCAACTTTAGAATCTAGAATCCAGAAGATAGGTGAGAACAGCTGATTAACACTTGGGGAGAATGAATAATTTGCATTTGAATGTTGTCTGGCATTGTAAAGTGACACTAGAAGAACAACAATAGGATTAATAGGAATAGGAGGCACTAAAGAGGAGGATTCAACTTTTATTTAAGCGCACTCACAATAACGAAAAAACATGATTAGCTGTGATTTTGTAAATGTTTGAAAGCAAATAAGGTGTGCTGTTTTGTATTGTTTTTGGTGAACTTGAGTACGTCAGAAAATGAACGCAAAGTTTTTTTTTTTTTTAAATGGTCAGAGAGTCTGCTTGCTGTTTTCCCAACGCATTCATAATCATTAGTTTACTTCTGCTGGTGTGCTCTGAAAACCTCACATGACATCAAACATATTACACTGTTAGGCTACAATATGGATTATTTGTTTATTTATTTGTTTGTTTAATTCATTAATAATTATTTTAATGTACATTATAAAATAAATTATTACACAGACAATTCTTGTGCCAATAAAACAGATAAGTTGTTAAATGAGAGTCGGGCTGTTTTTATAACTGTACTATAATCCACTCTATCATTTCTAATAACTACAACCATTCCCTTTTCAATATTCAGTTTAACATATTTTTGTTTTATTTATATTTTTTTTAAATATGAATTGTCAAAAGCTTTTTCGTTAAGTGGGCTACATAGGTAAAAACAGTTGGACTATAATCCACTCCATCATTGATAATAACTACAACAATTCCCTTTGCAATATTCAATTTGATAATTTTTTTAATGAATTTATTTTAAAAATTATGAATTTTCAATAGCTTTTTCGTTAAGTGGGCTACATAGGTAAAAACAGTTGGACTATAATCCACTCTAAAGGGCTCTAAAAACTAAGGCAATATGAATGACAATGGAATATAGAACGTGCGAGTTGACGACCATGTATGACCATGTATGACGACCAAATAAAAATATTTCTTCATATACATGTATACTTTTATATTGTTTATTTTATAATAAAATTTGTTTCATTTAATTTTTCATCATAAACAATATTTATTTGTATTATATATAAATGTTTATTTGCACATTGCATATTTGCAAATATAATATAAATCTAATATAATATTTGATAGCGATTCCCTGGCTGGGAATCAAACCCGGGTCTCCCGCATGGACTGCCTCTGCGCTACCAGGATTAACAGGAATAGTGCTGATTAAAACTATGTAGTAAATTAAAGAGGAGAATCACGATGCCGAATCGAAGTCCTGAGCCCAAACCTCATTTAAATTAAATTGACAAATATTATGAGTAAAAAAAAAAAACAATAGCCCACGTTTAGAAAACGTTTATAAATTCTTTCCGACATGAGTCGGCCGGGTGTTATGTGCAGACCGCCGGGAGATTTCCTGAAGCTCCGAAATCACTGGGGCATTTTTTCTAAATAGACGCTATCTTTAATAACTTACGGAGGTTTTGAGCTGTATACATACGCATTTTTGAGGGGTTTAAAACGAATTAATAAGTCCGAGCAAACCTACATGAAAGGTGAGAAGTGGGATTACAGTAACTGAGCGCACCCATATAATAAAAAAGCATTGTATATAATATGAAGCACATATACAGTACACACATTCATCATGAAAGATCTGTTGTAAAACAAAATAAAATT